>JBBDGP010002436.1:0-115000 GCA_037952835.1 Lithobates septentrionalis
ATTACTTAGTGTCAGTGTATTCAGTGTATATCCCCATATTACATTAGTGATCAGATTACATTAGTCCCTATTACATTAGTAGTCAGTGTATATCCCCTATTGCATTAGTGATCAGTGTATATCCCCTATTACATTAGTTGTGTATATCCCTATTACTAGTGGTCAGTGTATATCCCCTATTACATTAGTGGTCATTGTATATCCCCTATTACATTAGTAGTCATTGTATATCCCCTATTACATTAGTAGTCAGTGTATATCCCCTATTACATTAGTGGTCAGTGTATATCCCCTATTACATTAGTGATCAGTGTATATCGCCTATTACATTAGTGGTCAGTGTATATCGCCTATTACATTAGTGGTCAGTGTATATCCCCTATTACATTAGTGTCAGTGTATATCCCCTATTACATTAGTGGTCAGTGTATATCCCCTATTACATTAGTGATCAGTGTATATCGCCCTATTACATTAGTGATCAGTGTATATCGCCTATTACATTAGTGATCAGTGTATATCCCCTATTACATTAGTGATCAGTGTATATCGCCTATTACATTAGTGGTCATTGTATATCCCCTATTACATTAGTGATCAGTGTATATCCCCTATTACATTAGTGGTCAGTGTATATCCCCTATTACATTAGTGATCAGTGTATATCGCCTATTACATTAGTGATCAGTGTATATCGCCTATTACATTAGTGATCAGTGTATATCCCCTATTACATTAGTGATCAGTGTATATCGCCTATTACATTAGTGGTCAGTGTATATCCCCTATTACATTAGTGATCAGTGTATATCGCCTATTACATTAGTGGTCAGTGTATATCGCCTATTACATTAGTGGTCAGTGTATATCCCCTATTACATTAGTGATCAGTGTATATCCCCTATTACATTAGTGGTCAGTGTATATCCCTATTACATTAGTGGTCAGTGTATATCCCCTATTACATTAGTGGTCAGTGTATATCCCCTATTACATTAGTGGTCAGTGTATATCCCCTATTACATTAGTGATCAGTGTATATCCCCTATTACATTAGTGATCAGTGTATATCCCTATTACATTAGTGATCAGTGTATATCCCCTATTAGATTAGTGGTCAGTGTATATCCCCTATTACATTAGTGATCAGTGTATATCGCCTATTACATTAGTGGTCAGTTTATATCCCCTATTACATTAGTGATCAGTGTATATCCCCTATTACATTAGTGATCAGTGTATATCGCCTATTACATTAGTGGTCAGTGTATTTCCCCTATTACATTAGTGATCAGTGTATATCGCCTATTACATTAGTGGTCAGTTTATATCCCCTATTACATTAGTGATCAGTGTATATCGCCTATTACATTAGTGATCAGTGTATATCGCCTATTACATTAGTGATCAGTGTATATCCCCTATTACATTAGTGATCAGTGTATATCGCCTATTACATTAGTGGTCAGTTTATATCCCCTATTACATTAGTGATCAGTGTATATCGCCTATTACATTAGTGGTCAGTGTATTTCCCCTATTACATTAGTGATCAGTGTATATCGCCTATTACATTAGTGGTCAGTGTATATCTCCTATTACATTAGTGATCAGTGTATATCGCCTATTACATTAGTGATCAGTGTATATCGCCTATTACATTAGTGGTCAGTGTATTTCCCCTATTACATTAGTAGTCAGTGTATATCCCTATTACATTAGTAGTCCGTGTATATCGCCTATTACATTAGTGGTCAGTGTATATCCCCTATTACATTAGTAGTCATTGTATATCCCCTATTACATTAGTGGTCAGTGTATATCCCCTATTACATTAGTAGTCAGTGTATATCCCCTATTACATTAGTGGTCAGTGTATATCCCCTATTACATTAGTAGTCATTGTATATCCCCTATTACATTAGTGGTCAGTGTATATCGCCTATTACATTAGTGGTCAGTGTATATCGCCTATTACATTAGTGGTCATTGTATATCCCCTATTACATTAGTGATCAGTGTATATCGCCTATTACATTAGTGGTCAGTGTATATCGCCTATTACATTAGTAGTCAGTGTATATCCCCTATTACATTAGTGGTCAGTGTATATCCCCTATTACATTAGTAGTCATTGTATATCCCCTATTACATTAGTGGTCAGTGTATATCGCCTATTACATTAGTGGTCAGTGTATATCGCCTATTACATTAGTGATCAGTGTATATCCCCTATTACATTAGTGATCAGTGTATATCGCCTATTACATTAGTGGTCAGTGTATATCGCCTATTACATTAGTGGTCATTGTATATCGCCTATTACATTAGTGGTCATTGTATATCCCCTATTACATTAGTGATCAGTGTATATCCCCTATTACATTAGTGATCAGTGTATATCCCCTATTACATTAGTGATCAGTGTATATCGCCTATTACATTAGTGGTCAGTGTATATCGCCTATTACATTAGTGATCAGTGTATATCCCCTATTACATTAGTGGTCAGTGTATATCCCCTATTACATTAGTGGTCAGTGTATATCCCCTATTACATTAGTGATCAGTGTATATCGCCTATTACATTAGTGGTCAGTGTATATCGCCTATTACATTAGTGGTCAGTGTATATCGCCTATTACATTAGTGGTCATTGTATATCCCCTATTACATTAGTGATCAGTGTATATCCCTTATTACATTAGTGATCAGTGTATATCCCCTATTACATTAGTGATCAGTGTATATCGCCTATTACATTAGTGGTCAGTGTATATCGCCTATTACATTAGTGATCAGTGTATATCCCCTATTACATTAGTGGTCAGTGTATATCCCCTATTACATTAGTGGTCAGTGTATATCCCCTATTACATTAGTGATCAGTGTATATCCCCTATTACATTAGTGATCAGTGTATATCGCCTATTACATTAGTGGTCAGTGTATATCGCCTATTACATTAGTGATCAGTGTATATCGCCTATTACATTAGTGGTCATTGTATATCCCCTATTACATTAGTGGTCATTGTATATCCCCTATTACATTAGTGATCAGTGTATATCGCCTATTACATTAGTGGTCAGTGTATATCGCCTATTACATTAGTGGTCAGTGTATATCCCTTATTACATTAGTGGTCAGTGTATATCCCCTATTACATTAGTGGTCAGTGTATATCCCCTATTACATTAGTGGTCAGTGTATATCCCCTATTACATTAGTAGTCATTGTATATCCCCTATTACATTAGTAGTCATTGTATATCCCCTATTACATTGGTGTCCAGTGTTGAAACTCCTCTTTATATTGGTAGTCGGTAAAAAAAATCAGCATTGCTATTGATCACCCCCCCCCCCCCCCTCCAGCACTGCCACCGATCCCAGAAGTTCTAGGACACCTAGGAGTTTTCTGTCTATTGATGGGTCTGCTCACCTCCCCAGTCCATGTTGTGTAGGCAGTGAGGAGATGATGTGCTGTAACCTCTAGCAACCAGTCAGTAAGCGGTAATGATATGCTGTAACCTCTGGCAACCAATTGCAATTGCTGCCTTATCTGATACAGTAAACTGATTTTGAGTTTAGCTGCTATGTATTGTATGTCTCAGAGCAGGTGGAGAGCGAAATTGCATGGGGGGGGGGGGCAAGAAAAGTTATGCCCAGGGTCCAATCAATATTAAAGACGGCCCTGACTATCTGTAAAATGTCTCATAGGTGAAGCCTTAGAAGTCTTTATAGGTCATCAGTTTACATTTTATCGTGAATAATGGGCCGAAAATTGTTCTCACTCCGGTGTGTAAGGGTTCAAAAATTTTTGGGAAAAGGGGATTTAAGTGCTTGGGTGTCCCTTACATTGGTGACCAATGGGAGAAGGACCCCCTTATATCAGTGGTCAGTGTAGTGGTCCCTTACATTGGTGACCAATGAGAGAAGGACCCCCTTATATCAGTGGTTAGTGTAGTGGTCCCTTACATTGGTGACCAATGGGAGAAGGACCCCTTATATCAGTGGTCAGTGTAGTGGTCCCTTACATTGGTGACCAATGGGAGAAGGACCCCTTATATCAGTGGTCAGTGTAGTGGTCCCTTACATTGGTGACCAATGAGAGAAGGACCCCCTTATATCAGTGGTTAGTGTAGTGGTCCCTTACATTGGTGACCAATGGGAGAAGGACCCCTTATATCAGTGGTCAGTGTAGTGGTCCCTTACATTGGTGACCAATGGTAGAAGGACCCCCTTATAGCAGTGACAAATGGGAGGACATTCTTACGTCGTCATCAGTGAAGACTGCCCCCCTTACTGATCATTGATGTCAGTTGTTACTGAGACAGAAATTGTTCATTGCTCAATGAACTCCTAGAAACCTTTGGAGGAACCCTGGCTGAGAAAGGCTGGACTAGACAGTAATATATTTCTCTCCCCCTGGGAGTGGAGATGACTCCATCTATAAGGATATACAGTACATACACACACAGCACAAGGCCGTGTTCACACTACGAGATGTTTCTCGGGGTGCAGTTCCACTGAGCTCCATCAGGTGGTGATCTCATTTCTACCATAGAGATAAGAATTAGAGAGAAGGAAGTGATGTCGGGTACAGACAGGAATTTCCGGGTGAGAGGTGACCTGGGAGGAAGTAGAGAGGAGACGTCACTGGAAGTGGCAGCAGAGGAGGTAATAAGATCTTATTTTTTTATTTACACCCAGTAACCCCCCCCCCCCGTCATGTTCCGTCCTCTTTCTGACGTCTTTTATCTCCAGCAGATGATGATACACACATATATAGTGTGGAAACTTAGATTAACTCCTTCAGGGGCAGAACATTCCCCCACTTACAGGGCCGGAACATTCTCTTCATTTTAGAGATGTGTCACCTTTCCCACCAATCACCTTCTCACCCCATCAGTCTCTATAAGAATGGATTATACCACTTCTATTAGTGGGGGGGGGGGGGGGGGGGATGGGGGGTTTATGAAGACATATAGGGACTCGTAATCGGTTTTCTTTGCTGGTGGATCAAGAACGAGGCAAAATGGACTTTACAGAAAAAAGAACCTTGTGATCCATAGGGTTAGAGGCTCTCGGATCACTATAATCATAGCAAACCCTAAACTGAATGTTCCTCTGTGTGAAATCCCGCTGGGGACCGTTCTTCCCTGATAGGACCTCTCATATTACCTCCCCATCCTAATATTGTACAACCAGTACAGTCCAGATCATTCTCTCTTATCAATTATTGGTCTACAGGAACCCTGTATAGATCACATGACCAATGAGGATGGAGGAGGACCGGAGTCACATGTCTGGGGAGATACTAAACCTCACCCTGGAGATCATCTACCTGCTGACCGGAGAGGTGAGGAGGATTCTGGGAGGTCACATGACATCACTCTTATCTCTATTAATAAAACACAGACCTGACCGGAGAGGTGAGGAGGATTCTGGGAGGTCACATGACATCACTCTTATCTCTATTAATAAAACACAGACCTGACCGGAGAGGTGAGGAGGATTCTGGGAGGTCACATGACATCACTCTTATCTCTATTAATAAAACACAGACCTGACCGGAGAGGTGAGGAGGATTCTGGGAGGTCACATGACATCACTCTTATCTCTATTAATAAAACACAGACCTGACCGGAGAGGTGAGGAGGATTCTGGGAGGTCACATGACATCACTCTTATCTCTATTAATAAAACACAGACCTGACCGGAGAGGTGAGGAGGATTCTGGGAGGTCACATGACATCACTCTTTTTAAAAATATGAATGCAAGTTACTCACTAGAGGGAAAACCTCTGTGGGAATCCAGGATGGAGAAAGATCTGGGGGTCCTAGTAGATGAAAGGCTCATCAATAGTATGCAATGCCAAGCTGTGGTAATAAAGGCTCGCAGAATATTAGCATTAAAAGGGTATTTATTTTAGAGATAAAACTATAATTCTACCATTTTACAAAATTCTGCTCCGGCCACATCTTGAGTATTCTGTTCAGTTCGGGTCACCAGTCCTCAGGAAGGATGTGCTGGAACTGGAGAGAGTCCAGAGAAGGGCAACAAAACTAATAACGGAGCTGGAGGTCCTCAGTTATGAGAGATGGAGGAGCTTGGTCATGGGGGATGGAGGAGCCCTGTTATTGGGAAAGGAAGACTTCCAAGTATGGGTGATGTAGAATTCCAGTTATGGGGGACCTCAGTTATTTGGAATGGAGAACCTCAGTTATGGGGGGTGGAGGAGCTTGGTTATGAGCGATTAAGGGGCTCAGTTATGGGGGATGGAGGAGGTCAGTTATGGGGGGATGAGCAGCTTAGTTAAGGAGGGTAGAGGACCTCAATTATGGGGGATAGAAGACTTCCGTTATGGGAGGCCTCAGCCATGGGGGATGGAGGAGCTCAGTTATGGGAGATGGAAGAGATTAGTTATTGGGGATAGAGGACCTTAGTCATGGGTGATGGAGGAGCTCAGTTATCTAGGAGCTTGGTTAATGGGGATGGAGGACCTCAATTAGGGGTTATGGAGGACTTCAGTTATGGTGGATAGAGGAGGAGCTCAGTTATGGGGGATGGAGAAGCCTGGTTATGGAGGACCTCAGTTGTGGAGGATGGAGGTCCTCAGTTATGGGGGGCCTCAGTTATTGGGGATGGAGGGCCTCAGTTATGGGGGACAGAGGAGCTTAGTTATGGGGGATTAAGAAGCTCAGTTATGGGGGATGGAGGAGCTCAGTTATGGGGGACCTCATTTTTTTGGGATGGAGGACCTCAGTTATGGGTAACGGAGAGCTTGGTTATGAGGGATTAAGGAGCTCAGTTATAGGGGATAGAGGAGGAGCTCTGTTATGGGGAAGCCTAGTTATGGAGGACCTCAGTTGTGGGGGATGGAGGTCCTCAGGTATAGGGGACCTCAGTTATGGGGGACGGAGGAGCTCAGTAATTAGGTATGGAGGTCCTCAGTTATGGGGGACGGAGGAGCTCAGTTAAGGGGGATGGAGGTCCTCAGTTATAGTTGACCTCAGTTATGGGGGACAGAGGAGCTCAGTTATGGGGGATGGAGGTCCTCAGTTATGGGGGACCTCAGTTATTTGGGATAGAAGACCTCAGTTATGAGGGATTAAAGAGTTCAGTTATGGGGCATGGAGGAGCTCAGTTATGGGGGATGGTGGAGGTCAGTTATGGGGGATTGAGCAGTTAAGTTAAGGAGGGTAGAGGACCTCCGTTATGGGAGATGGAGGACCTCCGTTATGGGAGATGGAGGACCTCCGTTATGGGAGATGGAGGACCTCCGTTATGGGGGATGGAGAAGCTCAGTTATGGGGGATGGAGGAGCTCAGTTTTAGGGAATGGAGGACATCAGTTATGGGGGATAGAGGACCTCAGTCAGGGGGGTTGGAGGCGCTCAGTTATTGGGCATTGAGGACCTCAGCCATTAAGGAGCTTGGTTATTGGGGATGGAGGACCTCAAGTATGGGGGATGGAGAAGCCTGGTTATGGAGGACCTCGGTTGTGGGGGATGGGGGACCTCAGTTATTGGGGATGGAGGAGTTTGGTTAAGGGGGATTAAGAAGCTCAGCCATTGGGGACGGAGGATCTCAGTTATGGGGCATGGAGTAGCTCAGAATGGAAGATGGAGGAGGTCAGTTATGGGGGATTTTTGAGCTCAGTTATAGGGAATGGAGGTGCTCAGTTATGGGAGACGGAGGAGCTCAGTTATGGGGGATGGAGGAGATTAGTTATGGGAGATGGAGGAGCTCAGTTATGGGAGATGGAGGAGCTCAGTTATGGGGGATGGAGGAGATTAGTTTTGGGGGATGGAGAAGCTCCGTTATGAGGAATGGAGGAGCTCCCTTATGGGGGATGGAGGAGCTCCGTTATGGGGGATGGAGGAGCTCCGTTATAGGGGTTGGAGGTCCTCAGTTATTTGGGATGGAGGAGCTCGTTTATGAGGGATTAAGGAGCTCAGTTATGGGGGATAGAGGAGATTAGTTATTGGGGATAGAGGACCTCGGTCATGAGGGATGGAGGAGCTCAGTTATCGAGGAGCTTGGTTATTGGGGATGGAGGACCTCAACTATGGGTTATGGAGGACTTCAGTTATGAAGGATAGAGGAGGAGCTCAGTTATGGGGAAGCCTGGTTATGGGGGACCTCAGTTGTGGGGGATGGAGGTCCTCAGTTATGGGGGACCTCAGTTGTGGGGGATGGAGGTCCTCAGTTATGGGGGACCTCAGTTGTTGGGGATGGAGGAGCTTGGTTATGAGGGATTAAGGAGCTCAGTTATAGGGGATAGAGGAGGAGCTCAGTTATGGGGAATAGGGAAGCCTGGTTATGGAGGACCTCAGTTGTGGGGAGTGGAGGTCCTCAGTTATAGGGGACCTCAGTTATGGGGGACAGAGGAGCTCAGTTATGGGGGACAGAGAAGCTCAGTTATGGGGATGGAGGTCCTCAGTTATGGGGGACCTCAGTTATTTGGGATGGAGGAGCTTGGTTATAAGGGATTAAGGAGTTTAGTTATGGGGGATGGAGGAGGTCAGTTATGGGGGATGGAGCAGATTAGTTATGGAGATGAAGAAGCCTGGTTATTGAGGACCTCAGTTATGGGGGATGGAGGAGCTGAGTTATTGGGAATAGAGGACCTCAGCCATGGATGAGCTTGGTTATTGGGGATGGAGGACCTCATTTATGGGGGATGGAGGACCTCATTTATGGGGGATGGAGGAGCTCAGTTATGGGGAGTGGAGAAGTCTGGTTATGGAGGACCTCAGTTGTGGGGGATGGAGGGTCTCAGTTATAGGGGATCTCAGTTATGGGGGATGGAGGAGCTCAGTTATGGGGGATGGAGGACCTCTGGTATGGGGGATGGAGGACCTCAGGTATGGGAGATGAAGGACCTCAGTTATGGGGGTTGGAGGAGCTCAGTTATGGGGAGCGAGAAGATTAGTTATGGAGGATGGAGAAGCTCAGTTATGAGGAATATAGGACCTCTGTTATGGGGATGGAGGAGCTTTTTTATGATGAAGGGAGAGATCAGTTATGGGGGATGGAGGTCAGTTATGGAGGATGGAGGAGCTCAGTTATGGGGAGGGAGGAGCTCAGTTATGGGGGATGGAGGAGCTCAGTTATGGGGGATGGAGGAGCTCAGTTATGGGGGATGGAGGAGTTCAGTTATGGGGGATGGAGGAGATCAGTTATGGGGGATGGAGGAGCTCAGTTATGGGGGATGGAGGAGCTCAGTTATGGGGGATGGAGGAGTTCAGTTATGGGGATGGAGAAGCTCAGTTATGGGAAATGGAGGAGCTCAGTTATGGGGGATGGAGAAGCTTTGTTACGATGGATGGAGAGGTCAGTTATGGGGATGGAGGAGCTCAGTTATGGGAGATGGAGAAGCTTTGTTACGATGGATGGAGAGGTCAGTTATGGGAAATGGAGGAGCTCAGTTATGGGAGATGGAGAAGCTTTGTTACGATGGATGGAGAGGTCAGTTATGGGGATGGAGGAGCTCAGTTATGGGGGATGGAGAAGCTTTGTTACGATGGATGGAGAGGTCAGTTATGGTAAATGGAGGAGCTCAGTTATGGGGGATGGAGAAGCTCAGTTATGGGAAATGGAGGAGCTCAGTTATGGGGGATGGAGAAGCTTTGTTATGATGGATGGAGAGGTCAGTTATGGGAAATGGAGGAGCTCAGTTATGGGGGATGGAGAAGCTTTGTTACGATGGATGGAGAGGTCAGTTATGGGAAATGGAGGAGCTCAGTTATGGGGGATGGAGAAGCTTTGTTACGATGGATGGAGAGGTCAGTTATGGGAAATGGAGGAGCTCAGTTATGGGAGATGGAGAAGCTTTGTTACGATGGATGGAGAGGTCAGTTATGGGGATGGAGGAGCTCAGTTATGGGGGATGGAGAAGCTTTGTTACGATGGATGGAGAGGTCAGTTATGGGAAATGGAGGAGCTCAGTTATGGGAGATGGAGAAGCTTTGTTACGATGGATGGAGAGGTCAGTTATGGGGATGGAGAAGCTCAGTTATGGGAAATGGAGGAGCTCAGTTATGGGGGATGGAGAAGCTTTGTTATGATCGATGGAGAGGTCAGTTATGGGGATGGAGGAACTCAGTTATCAGGAACAAATACAAACATTAAACTTACTTTTCCTGAAAAGAGACTGAAAAAAGAGTGTTTCTAAAGGCATTCTCTACATTAATGTATAAAAAAACCTTTCCTCCGAGAAAAGGAGGAGCCCAGAGCGCCGGCAGGGGGGACCCCAGAAGAGGAGGATCGGGGCTGCTCTGTGCAAAACCAATGCAGGAGCAGGCTAAAAGATAAAAGATATGGGTTTAGAATCACTTTAAGAGGGGATTTGATTGAAGTATAGGAATCCTTGCATGGTGACTCTAGCATTGGGAGAAAACATTTTAATTCTAAGGTCTGTAAAGAAGACATCAGACCACAATATGAAGCTGGACGAGAAGCGGTTCACTCTTATTCTGTGTAGGGGGTTCTTTACTGTTAGAGGAGTGAGGATGTGGAACTCCCTTCCACGGTTGGTGGTGTCAGTGGAGAGTGCAGAAAAGTTGAAAAAACTTTTAGATGTGTTTCTTAGTGAACACAATGTAGAGAGATATGGGAAATGGTCGTCACACTCACACACACTGAGGTTGAACTGGATGGACTGGCGTCTTTATTTGGCCTTACCAACTATATAACTATTATTGGTCTCTATTGTAGAGTTTCCCTCCCGTGAAGTCTGGTAATAAGGTGACCATCACAGTGCCTCCATGTGACTCCCTAAAACCTGAGAGACACAACATGGAGAAGATTCTAGAAGTCACCAAGAAGATGATGGAGCTGCTGACAGGAGAGGTGAGGAGGATTCTGGGACATTATCCAGTAACAGACAAGGGATGTGTCTGGATGGTGACTGTATCATTGTGTGTGTCAGGTTCCTATAAGGTGTCAGGATGTCACTGTCTATTTCTCC
This sequence comes from Lithobates septentrionalis, assembly GCA_037952835.1. NCBI lineage: Eukaryota > Metazoa > Chordata > Amphibia > Anura > Ranidae > Lithobates > Lithobates septentrionalis. The sequence continues at coordinate 10,978 of JBBDGP010002436.1, forward strand.
ATGGAGGAGTGGGAGTATTTAGAAGGACACAAGGATCTCTACAAGGACGTCATGATGGACAATCAGCCGCCCCTCACATCACCGGGTAAGAGGAGACTTTATTGTAAAGGAGAGAGCAGTACGGAGGAGGGTCCACCTAGATCCCCCATCATCTGATAAACACATAGAAACAATGTATTCAGTCAGTGTGTGTGTTTCCTACAGATGGATCCAGTAATGGGAACCCACCAGAGAGATGTCCCCGTCCTCTGTATTGCCGGGATTCCACACAGGAAGGTCACACCATCCCCCACCATCATCAGGTAGGTGCATCTAGAACTTGAAAGTGACTCATTGAGAAGATCTGTAGACCCTACAAGATGTTATTTTCTATTCTTGGTTTAGGGTGAAGATCTGATTGATATAAAAGTTGAGGTTAAAGCAGAAGAAGAAGAGAGGTATGTGAGGGATGATCAGCAGTCTATGGAGGAGGATGGAATAACGGGGACATTTATAGAGGAGGACACTCCTACAGAGATCAGCACAGGTGGGTCATTAACACTAAATACATTCCTCCACCCATACTGCCGGCACAAAATTGTTTCACTATTTTGTTTTTTACAACAGCTGAAATAGTATTTTCGTACTCGCTGTAAAATCACGTTCTGTGATTGATTGAGGAACACAGCAACTCTTAAACTTTTGGGTCAGATTGTCCCTATATAGGAAATTTCAACATTAACAAATAAAATACCTAAAAACCTGCAGGCCAGCCCAGAATAACCACGATCGGCATACCTCTGTTTTGCTGCAAAGCAATACCGAGAGTATAATCCACAACACAGAAGGGTGGGACCTGTGGACACCTCAGTGAATGTGACATACCTCTGACCCCTGCACTCTGCACACTATGTTGTATGATACATTGTCCTAACTTGTATCCAACCAGAACCTTTGTATTTCTATTTTAGTAGATGGACGGAAGATGAGGAAAACCTCAGAGGATTGTCTCACTTTGTCTCCAGACTGTAAAGTAGAAGATGAGGACATCACACAGTATAGTCCAGGAGAAAACCCGACTACCTCAAATGTCCATCCGGCACCACACAGTGTAGATGGACCATCGTATTCCTCTTATCCTGAGGAACCTCAGACTGTGCGGGACGGTGCCGGACCATCGTATTCCTCTTATCCTGAGGAACCTCAGACTGTGCGGGACGGTGCCGGACCATCGTATTCCACTTATCCTGAGGAACCTCAGACTGTGCGGGACGGTGCCGGACCATCGTATTCCTCTTATCCTGAGGAACCTCAGACTGTGCGGGATGGTGCCGGACCATCGTATTCCTCTTATCCTGAGGAACCTCAGACTGTGCGGGATGGTGCCGGACCATCGTATTCCTCTTATCCTGAGGAACCTCAGACTGTGCGGGACGGTGCCGGACCATCGTATTCCTCTTATCCTGAGGAACCTCAGACTGTGCGGGACGGTGCTGGACTATCGTATTCCTCTTATCCTGAGGAACTTCAGACTGTGCGGGACGGTGCCGGACTATCGTATTCCTCTTATCCTGAGGAACCTCAGACTGTGCGGGACGGTGCCGGACCATCGTATTCCTCTTATCCTGAGGAACCTCAGACTGTGCGGGACGGTGCCGGACCATCGTATTCCTCTTATCCTGAGGAACCTCAGACTGTGCGGGACGGTGCCGGACCATCGTATTCCTCCTATCCTGAGGAACCTCAGAATCTGGGTGATGGTACTGCCCTTCCCAAGATGTTTTCTTGTGCTGAGTGCGGGAAATGTTTTGTCAATCAATCAGGTTTAGGTAGACACCAATTTTCTCACAGAGGAGAGAACCCATTTTCCTGTCCTGTGTGCGGGAAATGTTGTCCACGGAAAGCCGCACTTGTCAGACATCTAACAGCTCACACAGAGGAGAAGCCACATTTCTGTCCTGAGTGCGGGAAAAGTTACCAATATAAATCGGAACTGGTCAGACATCTAATATCCCACACGGGGGAGAAGCCGTATTCCTGTAATGAGTGCGAGAAATGTTTCCCGGTGAAATCTGCGCTTGTCAGACATCTAAGATCCCACACGGGAGAGAAGCCGTATTCCTGCACAGAGTGTGGGAAATGTTTTGCGTGGCATACCCAACTGATGAGGCATCAAATGAATCATACAAACATGATTTCATTTTCCTGCCCAGAGTGCGGGAAATGTTTCCCATTGAAATCAGACCTTGTCAGACATCAGAGGTCTCACACAGAAGAGAAGCCGTATTCCTGCTCTGAGTGTGGGAAATGTTTTACACGGAAGTCCTATCTTTCTGCACATCAGACATGTCACACGGGGGAGAAGCGATATTCCTGTTCTGAGTGTGGGAAATGTTTTTTTGGCAAATCAAATCTCGATGCACACCGGAGGTCTCACACGGGTGAGAAGCCGTTCTCCTGCCCTGAGTGCGGGAAATGTTATTCGCTGAAATCTACGCTTGTCACACATTTAAAATGTCACACGGGGGACAAGCCGTATTCCTGCCCTGAGTGCGGGAAATGTTATCCACGGAAATCAGAACTTGCCACACATCAGAGATATCACACGGGGGAGAAGCCGTATCCCTGCCCTACGTGCGGGCAATGTTATCTGCTGAAATCAGCGCTTGTCAGACATCAGAGATCCCACACGGGGGAGAAGCCGTATTCCTGCCCCGAGTGCGGGAAATGTTTTTACGAGAAGTCCTATCTTGCCAGGCACCAGAAATTTCACTCGGGGGAAAAGCCGCACCCCTGCAGCGAGTGCGGGAAAGGCTTTGTAAATAAATCGGATCTCGCTAAACATCAGAGATGCCACACGGGGGAGAAGCCGTATTCCTGCCCCACGTGCGGGAAAAGCTTTACAGAACAGTCCAGTCTTGCCAAGCATCAGAGAAACCACGCTACTTTTGAGACTTGTTAGTGTCCGGAGTGCGGGAAGTGTTTCAAAATGAAACTTTTTTGCAGCATATCAGGGATCTAACACCGGGAAGAAGCATAAACACCTCATAGGGCTGAAAACTCTTAATAACTCGTAATGTAAAACTAATCTTCAAAGAATATCACCAAAGACCTCAAAGTTCTCTCTGGCCTACTCTTCTAGGAGGGGGGGGGGGGGGGATATCACCTCCTCCTGATATGTAGTCTGACCTCACCTGTCCTGCAAAGATTGAAAGAGAGAAATCCCAAACGAAAGAGGAGCAAGAGAACTTCTGGGGGATTCATAGAGGTTCTGGGGGTCCTAGTAGATAAGAGACTCAGCAATATCATGTGACATCAAGCCGCAGCAAGCAAAGCCGGCAGAATATCAGCATTAAAAAGGGGGATTTACTGCAGAGATAAAACGATAATTCTCCCCCTTCGCAGAACTCTGGTTTGGTCACATCTGGAGTATTCCGTCCAGTTCTGGTCACCGGTCCTCAGGAAGGATGTGCTGGAACTGGAGAGAGTCCAGAGAAGTGCAACAAAGCTAATCAGGGGGGATGGAGGACCTCATTTATGGGGGATGGAGGAACTTAGTTATGGGGGATGGAGGACCTCAGTTATGGGGGATGGAGGACCTCAGTTATGGGGGATGGAGGACCTCAGTTATGGGGGATGGAGGACCTCAGTTATGGGGGATGGAGGACCTCAGTTATGGGAAATAGAGGACCTTAGTTATGGGGAATAGAGGACCTTAGTTATGGGGGGTGGAGGACCTCAGTTATGGGGAATGGAGAACCTCAATTATGGGGAATGGAGGACCTCAGTTATGGGAGATGGAAGACCTCAGTTATGGGGGGATGGAGGACCTCAGTTATGGGGGATGGAGGACCTCAGTTATGGGGAATAGAGGACCTCAGTTATGGGAGATGGAAGACCTCAGTTAGGGGGGATGGAGGACCTCAGTTAGGGGGGATGGAGGACCTCAATTATGGGGAATAGAGGACCTTAGTTATGGGGGGTGGAGGACCTCAGTTATGGGGAATGGAGAACCTCAATTATGGGGAATGGAGGACCTCAGTTATGGGGAATGGAGGACCTCAGTTATGGGAGATGGAAGACCTCAGTTATGGGGGATGGAGGACCTCAGTTATGGGGAATGGAGGACCTCAGTTATGGGGAATAGAGGACCTCAGTTATGGGAGATGGAAGACCTCAGTTAGGGGGGATGGAGGACCTCAGTTAGGGGGGATGGAAGACCTCAATTATGGGGAATAGAGGACCTCAGTTATGGGAGATGGAAGACCTCAGTTAGGGGGGATGGAGGACCTCAGTTAGGGGGGATGGAGGACCTCAATTATGGGGAATAGAGGACCTTAGTTATGGGGGATGGAGGACCTCAGTTATGGGGGATGGAGGACCTCAGTTATGGGGGATGGAGGACCTCAGTTATGGGGAATAGAGGACCTCAGTTATGGGAGATGGAAGACCTCAGTTAGGGGGGATGGAGGACCTCCGTTAGGGGGGATGGAGGACCTCAGTTAGGGGGGATGGAGGACCTCAATTATGGGGAATAGAGGACCTCAGTTATGGGGAATGGAGGACCTTAGTTATGGGGGGTGGAGAACCTCAGTTATGGGGAATGGAGGACCTTAGTTATGGGGAATGGAGGACCTCAGTTATGGGGAATGGAGGACCTCAGTTATGGGGAATGGAGGACCTCAGTTATGGGGAATGGAGGACCTCAGTTATGGGGAATGGAGGACCTCAGTTATGGGGGATGGAGGACCTCAGTTATGGGGGATGGAGGACCTCAGTTATGGGGAATAGAGGACCTTAGTTATGGGGGATGGAGGACCTCAGTTATGGGGAATGGAGGACCTCAGTTATGGGGAATGGAGGACCTCAGTTATGGGGAATGGAGGACCTCAGTTATGGGGAATAGAGGACCTCAGTTATGGGAGATGGAAGACCTCAGTTAGGGGGGATGGAGGACCTCAGTTATGGGGAATAGAGGACCTCAGTTATGGGGAATGGAGGACCTCAGTTATGGGGAATGGAGGACCTCAGTTATGGGGAATGGAGGACCTCAGCTATGGGGAATGGAGGACCTCAGTTATGGGGAATAGAGGACCTCAGTTATGGGAGATGGAAGACCTCAGTTATGGGGGATGGAGGACCTCAGTTATGGGGAATAGAGGACCTTAGTTATGGGGGATGGAGGACCTCAGTTATGGGGAATGGAGGACCTCAGTTATGGGGAATGGAGGACCTCAGTTATGGGGAATGGAGGACCTCAGTTATGGGGAATGGAGGACCTCAGTTATGGGGAATGGAGGACCTCAGTTATGGGGAATGGAGGACCTCAGTTATGGGGAATAGAGGACCTTAGTTATGAGGAATAGAGGACCTTAGTTATGGGGGATGGAGGACCTCAGTTATGGGGGATAGAGGACCTTAGTTATGGGGGATGGAGGACCTCAGTTATGGGGAATAGAGGACCTTAGTTATGGGGGATAGAGGACCTTAGTTATGGGGGATGGAGGACCTCAGTTATGGGGGATGGAGGACCTCAGTTATGGGGAATAGAGGACCTCAGTTATGGGAGATGGAAGACCTCAGTTAGGGGGGTTGGAGGACCTCAGTTAGGGGGGATGGAGGACCTCAATTATGGGGAATAGAGGACCTTAGTTATGGGGGATGGAGGACCTTAGTTATGGGGGGTGGAGAACCTCAGTTATGGGGAATGGAGGACCTTAGTTATGGGGAATGGAGGACCTCAGTTATGGGGGATGGAGGACCTCAGTTATGGGGAATGGAGGACCTCAGTTATGGGGAATGGAGGACCTCAGTTATGGGGAATGGAGGACCTCAGTTATGGGGAATGGAGGACCTTAGTTATTGAGGATGGAGGACCTCTGTTATTCAGGATAGAAGACCTCAGTTATGGGAGATGGAAGACCTCAGTTTTGGAGAATGGAGGGACTCAGTTATTGAAGATGGAGGAGCTCAGTTATGGGAACTTAACAGAAATTTAAACAGAGGTGATATGCCCCCCTCTCTTAGCAGAGTAGGCCAGAGAGAACTTTGAGGTTTTGGAGAATGGAGGGGCTCATTTATTGAAGATGGAGGAGCTCAGGTATGGGGGATGGAGGACCTCCGTTATTAAGGATGAGGGGAGCTCGGTTATGGGGTATGTAGGACCTCTGTTATTCAGCATAGAAGACCTTAGTTATTGAGGATGAAAGACCTCAGTTATGGGGGCTTGTGGACCTCAGTTTTGAAGGCTGGAGGACCTCAGTTATAAGGGACTGGAGGACCTCAGTAATGGGGGTTGGAGAAGGTCAGTTATAGGGGATGGAGGAGCTCAGTTATTGACAATGGAAGACCTCAGTTATGGGGGCTGGAGAAGAACCTCAGTTAAGAGGGATGGAGGACCTCCAGTTATGGGGAATGGAGTAGATCAGTTATGTGGCATGGAGTGCCTCTGTTATAAGAGGTGGATGACCTCAGTGATGTAGGATGGAAGACCTCATTTATGGGGATGGAGTACCTCAGTTATGACGAAAGGCTACACACACTAAGCTTATTTTCCCTTGGAGAAGAGACTCATGAGAGGAGATACAGTATGATAACGATATAAAAATATCTAATTGGTGATTCTAGCATGGAGGGGGGGGGGACTATTCAGTCTCAGGTCGCTCAAGAGGACACAAGGACACTCAATGAACTTGGATGACAAGTGGTTTAACCTTAAACTGCATAGGGTCTTCTCTACTGCTAGAATGGTAAGGATGTGGAACTCCCTTCCACAGTTGGTGGTGTTGATAATTTTAAAAACCTTTGGATGTGCATCTTAGTAAACACAATATATAGGGATATGGGAATTGGTAATGACATAATCGCACACACACAACCACACATTGAGTGTTGAACTGGATGGACTGGTCTTTACCAGCCTCACCAACTATGTAAAATATTGCTAGTGGATGAATATTAAAATAAATGCTTATACTTAAAATCATGAAATTTGTAAGTTGATTAATAAAAGTCCACCTTAAGATCTGTATATGTAGAAATTTCTTTTCTGGTCAGTCCAGAAATCCATTCAAGCTCCAAACTTAAAATTGAACCCCATTGAAGTCTCTGGGGGACTCGAAACTAGATTTCGGCCATTTTCAAGGCGAAGAGGAAAGGTATTGTCAAAAAAGGAGCGCGGGGAACTGGGCCATCGTGAATTCCATGGGGTTCTAGGGTTTTAACACAATTGACACTATTGGTCCCCCTGGTTGTTACTATGGTCCTCCATCCCTTGCTGGATATTTTTGTTCTTCTCCAACCCCCTAATGGGCACTATTGTTTGCCCTGCTAAGCCCTATCATACCCCATCACCTACCTCCTGGGTACCATTCTTCCCTCTAAACATCAAGGTTGCCCTCTCACCCCCACTGAGCAGCAATGCCCCCCCACCATGTCTTGTTGACCCAAATGCGTCTTTTTCCCTCCAGTGACCACCAACGTCAGGGCATTCTTCCTTCCACACACTAACAGTGGGCATTTTTTTCTTCTTACAACCAACTCCTCCCACTAATCAGAGGACTTCTTTTTTCCCAGGGGCCCCCTATTCTGGGGAATCCCTGCTCCATCCCCACCCCTACTGACCACAGGACTTTATTCCCACGACAGTGGGGCATTTTTTTCCCTCCCATTGACCAGCACATTGGGCATGTGTTGGGTGCAGGGATTGAGTATTCAATATGTAGGCTTAGACTAACCATGCTCCTTGTAGCCACAACCAATATTTAGTGTCATTTGGCCACACTTGTATCTACACTCTACACACCAGGTGTCTTCTCCATGCCAAGGGGTCACTCTTTCTCAAGTTCAAAAGTCGGAAGGTATGTTAGGAGGGCCAGAGAACTGGAATAACGGAAGAGGAGTTGTAGAGGCTCTGGAGCTTAGGTTTAAGCTGATTGTGTCTCCCAAGCAGTTCTTCGACAAGAACTACTAAGTAAGGGATCGGACCTATAGAAGTGGGAACCACCCTACTTAAAGAGATTAGGTGAATGGAAGGAACCAAACCCCAAATCACAAATTAATAGTCCATGGATCCTTCCTACAACCAGAAGAAAACGTAAAATCAACACATTTCAGGGGCCAAAGCTCCCCCCTTCATCAGGAGGACCCAAAACAGATTTTTAAAAATCCACTAAGGACTGTAGTGAGCCTTCCCAGATGGAAATCTTTGGAGACAAAAATCTATTATTTCACTGGTTTTGACACAGACTGAAGGACTGGTGGGTAACACAGACTAGAGGATTGGTGGAGGGGCCACAGACTGAATGGCTGGTGGAGGGGGCACAGACTAGAGGATTGGTGGGGGGGACACAGATCAGAGGATTGGTGGAGGGGGCACAGACTAGAGGATTGGTGGGGGGGGCACAGACTAGAGGATTGGTGGGGGGGACACAGATCAGAGGATTGGTGGAGGGGGCACAGACTAGAGGATTGGTGGGGGGGCACAGACTAGAGGATTGGTGGGGGGACACAGACAGAAGGGCTGGGCGAGGAGGGGGGGGGGGGCACAGAATGTAGGGCTGGTGAAGGGGCACAGAATGTAGGGCTGGTGGGGGGACACAAACTGTAGAGCTGATGGGGGACACAGACTGTAGGGCTGGTGGGGGCTTAGGTTTAAGCTTGTCGAACAACCGTTCGGGAGACACAAAGTAAGGGGTCGGATCTACAGAAGTGGGAACCACCCTACTTGAAGAGATTAGGTGAATGGAAGGAACCAAACCCCAAATCACCAGTTAATAGTCCATGGATTCTTCCTACAACCAGAAGAAAACGTAAAATCAACACATTTCAGGGGCCAAAGCTCCCCCCTTCATCAGGATCCAAACCAGATTGTTAAAAATCCAATAAGGACTGTAGTGAGCCTTCCCAGATGGAAATCTTTGGGGACATAAATCTATTATTTCACTGGTCCAATTCACTGGTGGGGGACACGGACTGGTGGGGGACACAGACGGTGGGGCTGGTGGGGGGGACACAGACTGTAGGGCTGGTAGGGGGACACAGACTGAAGGACTGGTGGGGGGACACAGACTGTAGGGCCGGTAAGGAACATGGGGGGAACACACAGAAACCACAGGACTGGAAGGGCACAGAGACAACATGGCAGGGGGAAACAAACCACAGGACCGAGGGGAACACACTGTAGTAGTAGAGGGAGAAACAGAGGCCACAGGATTGTGACGGAAGCACAGGTCACACAGAATTGGAAGGAGAAGCAGAGGCCACAGGATTGTGGGGAACAGAGACTGCAAGACAGGGGCAGAGACCACAGGACTAGGGAGCACGGATAGCCCAGGACTTGTGGGGTGCAGAGACCGCAGGACTAATGGTGGTCGGGGGGACAGAGACTCCAGGTGGGGGAACTAAGAGCCTACAGGACGGGTCGAGAGACCACAGGACTGGGAAGATAACACAAATTCTTACAGGGCTGGGAGGGAAGCAAAGACCACACGACTGGAGGAGACGCAGAAACCAGAGGACTGGGGGGGGGGGATGGAGACTGCAGGACTAGTGGTGGGGAACGGAGACCACAGGTCTGGAGAGGGCAAACAGAGACTGCAGAACTAGGGTGGGAACAAAGACTACTGGAATGTGAAGAAACCACAGAGACCACAGTACTGGGGGGGGCAGGGAATAAAGACTGCACGACTGGGGGGAACAGAGACTTTTTTGGGGGGCAGATACTGCAGAACTAGAGGGGGGAAACAGAGACCACATGACTACGAAGGAAAACAGAGACCGGAAGACTGGGGGGGGGGGGGGGGGACACAGAGGCTGCACGACTGGAGGGGGGAGAGACTGCACAACTGGGGGGGGGGGACAGAGACCACACGACTAGGGGGGAACAGAGACCACATGACTGGGGGGGAGAGACTGCACGAGTGTGGGGGTGGAGACAGAGAACACATGAGTGAGGGGGAAATAGAGACTGCACAACTGGGGGGGGGGGGACCATATGACTGGGGGGTAGGGTTGCCACCTCATCCCTTCAATCCAGGACACATATTAATTACACGGGTTCTGTGGCTGATTAAGGTGGTAATTAAACTTACTTGGTGCCTTATCTGCATTAAATCAGGATCAGAACCCATGTAATTCATATGTGTTCGGGTTTAAAGGGATGAGGTGGCAACTCTACTGGGGGGGGGGGGGGGGGGGGCAGAGACGGCACAAATGGGAACAGAGATTGCATGACTGGGGGAAATCAGAGACCCTATGATAGAGAAGAAACTCAGATCCCCGCCTGACTGGGAGGAAAAGATTGCAGGACTGTGGGGGATGCAGAGACCGTAGGACTGAGGGGAAGGGGCGCAAAGACCGTAGGACTGGGGGGGGGGAGGGGCGCAAAGACCGTAGGACTGGGGGGTGGGCCGCAAAGACCGTAGGACTGTGGGGGATGCAGAGACCGTAGGACTGAGGGGAAGGGGCGCAAAGACCGTAGGACTGGGGGGGGAGGGGCGCAAAGACCGTAGGACTGGGGGGTGGGCCGCAAAGACCGTAGGACTGTGGGGGATGCAGAGACCGTAGGACTGAGGGGAAGGGGCGCAAAGACCGTAGGACTGTGGGGGGGCACAAAGACCGTAGGACTGTGGGGGGGGGAGGGGGCGCAAAGACCGTAGGACTGGGGGGAGGGGTGCAAAGTCCGCAGGACTGGGGGGGAGAGACTGGTGTAGGAACACAGAAACCGCAGGGCTGGGAAGCGAGACAGAGGAAGCACATTGCTTAGGGGAAGGGCAGGGGGGTACAGCCCGGATCCAAGCAATACAGAACATTCAGCCCCCTTCTCAATACACCCACTGAAAAGTTTCTTGGGGCTGCAGTTCCTCTGACATCCACAAGGTGGCAATCTCACGTCTACGCTCGATTGAATACAAGCAGGAAGTGAGGTCATATGAAGACAGGAAGTTCCGGGTGAGAGGTGAGTTGGGAGGAAGTAGAGAGGAGACATTGTTGGAAGAGGTAATAAGATCTTATTTTCTATTTACACCCAGTAACCCCCCGTCATGTCCGTCCTCTTCCTCCATAGTCACTGTGATGTCTTTTATCTCCAGCAGATGATGATACACACATATATAGTGTGGAAACCTAGATTAACCCCTTCAGGGGCAGAACATTCCCTTCATTTCGTAGATCCCACCGATTTCGACTCATCAGTCCATCCCTTCTGAGAAGGCCTACCTTCTTCTTTCCTCCTCCTTCTTCTTCTGGAGGTTCTAAAGATGGCCATACGGGGTTGGATTTTCTTTTGAGTGTTAGTAGAACTTTCTTTCTTGCCATCACCAAGTCGGCCAATTTCATTTGAAAGCCAGTTTTAACCAATCCCGCCAGCCCAGTCGTATTTAACGGGTTTTCGTTACTATGTGTTTGGTTTTTCGTAAGGAAATCCACAGTTAGAATTTTCTTAATTTAAGAAAAACTTTCCATCCTGCTCCTTTTTGGATTTTTTGGTTTATCTGAAAAGTGTTGCTTTGACCCCCACTAGAAAATCGAACAAACTTTCCAAAAAATGACAAAAAAAAAAAAAGTTTCAGGAATTTGCCTCCAATCTGCTTCATGCTCTCCAATGTGCCTCTCTCCCTACCAAGACGGGCAGATCTTCTGGTTGATGTTCAGCAGATCTTCTTGCAGGAGCTCATCACTCCAGTTCTGAATGAGGAGCACTTTTAGGGTTTCTACTTGAACCTGTGAACAGTTCCCAAGCCATATGGAGGAGTTTGGCCAGTTCTTTAACTGAAGACTCCCAATTTGTTCCTGCGGGTTCAAGAGAATCGGCTAGGTCGGTCATTGCCTCCCTCCTTCCAGTTGAATTTCTTGGTTTCAGTAGCTTTCTTATACCATGGGTACTCAACCTGTGGCCCTCCAGCTGTTGTAGAACTCTGCCTTTGGGGGTCATGCTTGTAAATGTCAGCCTTGGAATGCCTCATGGGACTTGTAGTTCAGCAACAGCTTAGGGGGGGGCACAGGTTGAGCATTACCGATTTGTCACCGTTCCCTTAGGCCTGTCCATGGCCCCCCAAGTTTTCACCAAGGTGCTTGCACTGGTCCTAGCTCTGCTTCTTTTCCTAGGGAATACATGTTGTGGAACGGGAATACATTTTGTGGGTTGTGGAACGAGAATACATGTTGTGGGTTGTGGAACGGGAATACATGTTGTGGAACGGGAATACATGTTGTGGGTTGTGGAACGGGAATACATGTTGTAGGTTGTGGAACGGGAACACATTTTGTGGGTTGTGGAACGAGAATACATTTTGTGGGTTGTGGAACGAGAATACATGTTGTGGGTTGTGGAACGAGAATACATGTTGTGGAACGGGAATACATGTTGTAGGTTGTGGAACGGGAACACATTTTGTGGGTTGTGGAACGAGAATACATTTTGTGGGTTGTGGAACGAGAATACATGTTGTGGAACGGGAATACATGTTGTGGGACGGGAATACATGTTGTAGGTTGTGGAACGGGAATACATGTTGTAGGTTGTGGAAGGGGAATACATGTTGTGGAACGGGAATACATGTTGTAGGTTGTGGAACGGGAATACATGTTGTGGAACGGGAATACATGTTGTAGGTTGTGGAACGGGAATACATGTTGTGGAACGGGAATACATGTTGTGGGTTGTGGAACGGGAATACATGTTGTGGAACGAGAATACATGTTGTGGGTTGTGGAACGGGAATACATGTTGTGGGTTGTGGAACGGGAATACATGTTGTGGAACGGGAATACATGTTGTAGGTTGTGGAACGGGAATACATGTTGTGGAACGGGAATACATGTTGTGGGTTGTGGAACGGGAATACATGTTGTAGGTTGTGGAACGGGAATACATGTTGTAGGTTGTGGAACGGGAATACATGTTGTAGGTTGTGGAAGGGGAATACATGTTGTGGAACGGGAATACATGTTGTAGGTTGTGGAACGGGAATACATGTTGTGGAACGGGAATACATGTTGTAGGTTGTGGAACGGGAATACATGTTGTGGAACGGGAATACATGTTGTGGGTTGTGGAACGGGAATACATGTTGTGGAACGAGAATACATGTTGTGGGTTGTGGAACGGGAATACATGTTGTGGGTTGTGGAACGGGAATACATGTTGTGGAACGGGAATACATGTTGTAGGTTGTGGAACGGGAATACATGTTGTGGAACGGGAATACATGTTGTGGGTTGTGGAACGGGAATACATGTTGTGGGTTGTGGAACGGGAATACATGTTGTGGAACGGGAATACATGTTGTGGGTTGTGGAACGGGAATACATGTTGTGGAACGAGAATACATGTTGTGGGTTGTGGAACGGGAATACATGTTGTGGGTTGTGGAACGGGAATACATGTTGTGGAACGGGAATACATGTTGTAGGTTGTGGAACGGGAATACATGTTGTGGAACGGGAATACATGTTGTGGGTTGTGGAACGGGAATACATGTTGTGGGTTGTGGAACGAGAATACATGTTGTGGGTTGTGGAACGAGAATACATGTTGTGGGTTGTGGAACGAGAATACATGTTGTGGAATGGAAATACATGTTGTGGAATGGAAATACATGTTGTGGAATGGAAATACATGTTGTGGAATGGGAACACGTTGTGGGTTGTGGAATGGAAATACATGTTGTGGGTTGTGGAATGGAAATACATGTTGTGGAATGGAAATACATGTTGTGGAATGGAAATACATGTTGTGGGTTGTGGAATGGAAATACATGTTGTGGGTTGTGGAATGGAAATACATTTCTTTCTCGTACATCACGGGACACTGAGCCTCAGTAATTACTGATGGGTTATATAGGGTATCACTAGGTGATTGGACACTGGTCACACCCTAAACAGGAAATTCAACCCCCTATATAATCCCTCCCCCTTGCAGGGATACCTCAGTTTTTTCGCCAGTGTCTTAGGTGATGGACGTGTAAAGATGTCCTGTGCTGAGCTCCAAAGGGAATATCCTAAGATCCTATACTGGGGCAAGCCAGGCGAACCGGATCCATTTCAAGGTGTCTTTTCCAGGCCGAATTGGATGGTACCCGGGCCTCGTGTCCGAAGAAACGAGGTTTTTCCTGTAACGCTTCTCTTTTTAGAGAGCTGGACCCCGCATATTAGAAAATGGTTTTCTAGCCTTATTTCTGGCCGGGTGCTTTACAGGCCCAGAACTGTGGATCCCCCTATCCGTAGGGGGCCCCAGTCTCTGAAGGTTTTCCAAACGGAGCCCACCGTGAGAGGTGAAGATTGGGTCTGTATAACAGAACCCTGCAGCTGGATAAGGTAAGGGAGATTCCACATAATCTTTTAATTCTAGTAGGTTTCTCCTTTAAGTAAATGCATGCTATGTCTATTGTCACCACTGGGGGCTACCAAGAGCACATACCTTCTCATGCTGGATTGTCTGTCACGCTGTACAAGCTCCTCCAGCCGAGCTCCAGGTAGGATGGGATGGGGGCTCTCCTCTGGGTTATTCCCCCCAAGAATAGGGGGGGTCGCAAGTGGTCTGTGAGGCGGTAGTATACCGCACTGTCACCGCCGCCATTGCCATGTGCAGGCCCCATCACTGCCGGCCTCTCTCCTTCCTCCTGCGCCCCCAGCCTCGCCTCCACGCTTGTCCCGGAGGGTCGGCTCACGCGGGAAGCGCACGTTTTTTGAAAAAAGGAGGGGGGGGGCGGAGTGTCAGCGTGCCTGGACGCCCAGATCGCCGGCTGCAAGGCTTTAAGAAGCACACTTTGCAGGTGCACACAGCCTATGGAGGGACACAGAGCTGACGGTCGCATGAAAGGTGGGACGCGGGCATTCTCCTAGGCAGCATTTACTAAAGAAACACTAGACTGGGCATTGGTAGCAGGGCTGTTGCTGGACTACATCGCTCAGCAGTCAGTGTTCATTTTTTTGTGATACCTCCACCTTGTTGCTTTGCACTATGGGTAGAAGAGGTACAAATACCCCAAGAACCAGAGGCTCTAGGGGATCTCCTTCAGGTTCTGAGGACCCCCTTTCTCCAGCACCTTCCCCCCCTGAGGGGCCAGGGAGAGCCATTGGGGTCAGGGGCTACACCTGCTTCTGGCACTTCAGCCCCTGTATACATTACACAGGAGGTTTTTTCCTCAACCATTAATGGTTTAGAGGAAAGATTAATGGCCGTAATTGCATCTTCACTCAGTGGAAGAAAACGCACTAGGTCTTCCTCTGTGACCCAGGACCCTCAGGCAGAGGAGCTCTGGGATAAAGGAGATGAATCCCTTTCAGAGGATCGGGATGGGACGGATGATTCCTCCTCTGAGGAACCAAGTGGAGAAGGGCCCTCTTCGGCTTCTCGGGATGAGAAGGTCTTAGTACAGATCCTTACTGGATTGGTCCGCTCCACATTTAAATTACCCGTATCTGAGTCAGTTAAAGAACCCTCTTCTTCTTTGGGGTCAATGAAGCCTCCTCAAACAACACATGCTTTTCCTGTTCACAATTTACTTGAAAAGCTCCTTTATTCTGAGTGGGATCACCCAGATAAACGTTTTTTTCCGCCAAAAAAGTTTTCAACACTTTATCCTATGGAAAAAAAGTTTATGAAGATGTGGGGGATACCGGCTGTTGACGCCGCCATTTCCTCTGTGAATAAAAGCCTGACTTGTCCTGTAGACAATGCTCAGATGCTCAGGGATCCTGTGGATAAAAAGATGGAATCTCTGTTGAAGGATGTTTTCTCCTTAGCAGGTTCGATAGCTCAACCTGCAGTGGCAGCGATCGGAGTCTGTCAATACTTAAGAGATCATGTTAAGCAGGTCATCAAAGTTCTACCTGAACAGCAGGCCCAGGGCCTCCTCCGGCTGGTTCAAGAAACAAGAGTCAACCCCAGGGACAAAAGAAGTCCTGGGGGAAGAGGTCTACTAGACAAGACACTAAGGCTTCTTTATGAAGGGGCGCCCCCGCTCGCTCGAGTGGGGGGAAGACTGCTACAGTTCTCAAAGCTCTGGCAGGAGGACTTCCCAGGACAGATGGGTAATCTCCACGGTAACCTTAGGTTACAAACTGGAGTTCCAAGAATTTCCCTCTCCTTGTTTCCTCAGATCAAATGTCCCCAGGGATCCAGAGAAAAAGCAGTCGCTCCTTCTAGCGTTAGAGCGGCTTTTGTCGCAAGAGGTCATTATGATGGTTCCCACGAAGGATCAAGGATTGTGTTTTTTATCCCAACCTTTTTACGGTCCAAAAGCCAAATGGGGATGTCAGACCCATTCTGGATCTAAGGGATCTGAATCGATTCCTAAGGATTTGGTCCTTCCGCATGGAATCAATTTGGTCAGTAGTCTCCATCCTGCAGGGAGGAGAATTTCTGGCATCGATAGACATCAGAGATGCATATCTGCATGTGCCCATTTTTCCTGCTCATCAAAGGTTCTTGCGCTTCGAGGTAGGAGGGCGCCATTTCCAGTTTGTGGCTCTGCCTTTCGGGATAGCCACTGCCCCTCGAGTGTTTACAAAAATCTTGGCTCCTGCTCTGGCCAGATTAAGGGCTCAGGGTATAGCTGTCATAGCATACCTAGACGACCTGCTCTTGATAGACCAGTCGGTAGCCTGTTTGAATGGAAACTTGAGGACCACAGTCAAGTATCTGGAACACCTAGGTTGGATCCTCAACCTAGAAAAATCTTTCCTAAAACCAGTAAGAAGACTGGAGTATTTGGGTCTGATCATAGATACAACCCAGGAGAAAGTATTTTTACCCCAGGCAAAGATCGCTGCTTTAAGGGAGCTGATTCTGGCAGTAAGGACCAAAAAGGGTCCTTCTGTCCGTCTTTGTATGAGGCTGCTAGGGAAGATGGTGTCTTCATTCGAAGCAGTTCCCTATGCTCAGTTTCACTCAAGAATGCTGCAACACAGTATCCTGTCGGCCTGGAACAAGAAAGTTCAGGCATTAGACTTTCCGATGCACCTGTCATGCAGTGCGTCAGAGCCTCAATTGGTGGTTAATACCCGAGAGCTTGCAGAAGGGGAAATCCTTTCTACCGGTTACCTGGATGGTGGTAACAACAGATGCCAGTCTGTCAGGTTGGGGAGCGGTTCTGGAACAGGCTGCGGTCCAAGGGGTATGGTCCAAGACAGAGAGGACTCTACCCATCAACATTCTGGAGATCCGTGCGGCATATCTAGCTCTAAAAGCCTGGACTCTCAGGCTACAGGGTTGCCCAGTCATGATCCAGTCTGACAATGCCAGAGCAGTGGCTTATATCAATCATCAGGGAGGCACCAGGAGCTGGGCGGTTCAAAGGGAAGTGAACCAGATCTTAGCCTGGGCAGAGATGCATGTGCCATACATATCTGCAGTTTTCATTCCAGGGATAGAGAACTGGCAGGCGGACTATTTAAGTCGCCAGCAGTTACTTCCAGGGGAATGGTCTCTGCATCCCGACGTCTTTTGGGCCATATGCCAAAGATGGGGGGTTCCAGATGTAGATCTCTTTGCCTCCCGATTCAACAAAAAGATAGACAAATTTGTGGCAAGGACAAAGGATCCCCTTGCATGCGGGACGGATGCGTTGGTGATTCCGTGGCATCGGTTCTCACTGATTTACGCATTCCCGCCTATTCAACTATTACCACGACTCCTTCGCAGGATCAGGCAGGAAAGGAAGTCGGTACTTCTGGTGGCCCCCGCTTGGCCCAGAAGGACTTGGTATGCAGAAATAGTAAGGATGACAGTGGGTTCCTCGTGGACCCTACCGGTACGCCCAGACCTGTTATCTCAAGGTCCAGTGTTCCATCCTGCCTTACAAATGCTAAATTTGACGGTTTGGCTACTGAGACCCACGTTCTGAAGAGTCGTGGGCTCTCAGGTCCTGTCATATCTACCTTGATTAATGCAAGGAAGCCAGCTTCCAGGATGATTTATCATAGAGTCTGGAAGGCTTATATAACCTGGTGTGAATCCAGAGGTTGGCACCCCAGGAAATATGTCATAGGTAGAATCCTTGACTTTCTACAATTAGGATTAGAGATGAAGCTGGCCTTGAGTACCATCAAGGGCCAGGTCTCTGCTTTATCAGTATTATTTCAGCGGCCACTTGCTTCGCATTCTTTGGTCCGAAACTTTATGCAGGGGGTGATGCGTCTTAATCCTCCGGTTAGGGCGCCCCTAAACCCCTGGGACTTGAACTTGGTCCTGGCTGTGTTACAGAAACAGCCTTTTGGACCAATACGTCAGATTCCTTTGGTCTTGTTGACAAGGAAGTTAATATTTCTGGTGGCCATCTCTTCTGCTAGAAGAGTATCAGAATTAGCAGCTCTTTCCTGTAAGGAGCCTTATTTGATTATACACAAGGATAGAGTGGTACTACGCCCTCATCCTAGTTTTTTACCGAAGGTGGTTTCTGATTTTCATCTAAACCAAGACATTGTTCTACCTTCCTTTTTTCCAGATCCCTGTTCTCCGGAAGAGAGATCACTACATTCGTTGGATGTAGTAAGAGCAGTTAAGGCCTATCTAGGGGCAACTGCTCAGATCCGCAAGACGGATGTTTTGTTTGTGCTGCCAGAGGGTCCCAATAGAGGACAGGCAGCGTCAAAAGCTACCATTTCTAAATGGATTCGACAATTGATCATTCAAGCTTACGGTTTGAAACAGAAGATTCCTCCGTTTCAGATCAAGGCACATTCCACAAGGGCTATTGGTGCTTCTTGGGCAGTGCATCACCGGGCCTCTATGGCTCAAATCTGCAAGGCCGCAACCTGGTCTTCAGTCCATACATTCACCAGATTCTATCAGGTGGATGTGAGAAGGCATGAGGATATCGCCTTTGGGCGTAGTGTGCTGCAGGCAGCGGTACAGGGTCCTCAGGTCTGATTACACCCTACTTGGTCATGGTTTCCCCCCCCCCCTCAGGTAGCATTGCTCTGGGACATCCCATCAGTAATTACTGAGGCTCTGTGTCCCGTGATGTTCGAGAAAGAAAATAGGACTTTTTATAACAGCTTACCTGTAAAATCCTTTTCTTTCGATGGACATCACGGGACACAGAGGTCCCGCCCCTCTTCTAATACACTATATTGCTTGGCTACAAAACTGAGGTATCCCTGCAAGGGGGAGGGATTGTATCTCCACAGGACAAACTTTTGTCTCTTCTCTAGAGACCTTTTGGTCAACACTCCAATTTGTACCTTGTATGAGGTTCTTGGGCCTCATGGTGGTTCCTCCTTTGAGGCAGGTCTGTATGCCCAGTTTCTCTCCAGATTATTGGGCTCCATTCACAAAGCGGTCTCTACCACTGTAAGAAATGCACAAAAAAAATGGTAGTAAAATACGGAATGTGCTATTTTATGAGGTGATGGCGTATTTTAGTAGTGAGAGCCTGTGGTAACCCTTAACAACCATTAGCAAGTAGCTGGATAGCGGGCGGCTGCTGCATCCTTAAAGGGGTTGTAAACCCTTGTACATCCTATGGATTAAGGTGAAAAAACACCTGGCAGTGACCGCCCCCCCCCTGCCCTACGTTTTACTTACCTTAGCCCTGGAATTTCCCACGCCAGAGACGCGCTCTTCCTCTGCCCGGGGTTCTCGGCTCTTGATTGGATAGATAGCAGCGCAGCCATTGGGTCCCGCTTTTGTCAATCAAATCCAATGACGCGGGGGGCGGGGCCAAGTCCTACATTTGAAGTCAATGGACGCAAATGCTGGACTCAGGAGCGCGCCCGCAAGGTAACCCCCCACCCCGGGAGAGCACTTCTCCTAGGGGGTTATCTGATGTGGGGAGGAGCCGCCGGGGGACCCCAGAAGTCGAGGATCGGGTCCACTCTGTGCAAAACGAACTGCACAGTGGAGGTAAGTATGATATGTTTGTTAAAAAAATCAAAGCTTTATAATCACTTTAACCAACGAGTCATCAGCTGTCAGTGGGGTTCCCCGTTGACAGCTGAATGTAAAGAAAAGAATTGCCGTCATTAAAAAAAAAAAATCACAGGACAAAAAAAAAAACGCGTGGGACCACCCCAATCCGTACAATGCCATTATCCAAGCAGGCCAGGAAAGGAGGGGGACGAGTGAGCACCCCTCCCCCACTCCTGGACCGCACCAGGCCACATCCCCTTAATATGGAAAGGGTGCTTTGGAGCAGGGGGCCCCCCACCAAAGCACCTTGTCCCCATGTTGATGTGAACAAGGGCCTCTTCCCCACAACCCTGGCTGGTGGCTGTGGGGATCTGCGGGCGGGGGGCTTATCAGAATCAGTAAGCCCCCCTTTACCAAAAGGGACCCCCAGATCCCATCCCCCTGCCAGGCTGCAACCTCGGAAAAAGGGTCTGGTATGGATTTTGGGGGGAAACCCACCCCATTTTTTATTTTATTTTAACAATATGAGCGTGGGGTGTTCCCCTCAAAATTCATACCTGACCCAAAGGGCCTTGTATGGATTGGGGGGGACCCCACGCCGTTTTTTTTCCCCCGAGATTTTTTAATGCCGCCAATTCTTTTTATTTACATTCAGCTGATGACTCATCGGGTGTTAGGGACACGGCGGACGCCTGCTCCTTAACAACCATGACAGTTACTAGTTGTTAAGAATGCCAGCGGCCACCCACTTCCTTACCAACTAGTTAAAATCATACACATAGCTTAAATACCGCATGCCTGGACCGCTACCTAACCACTACCAGACCGCCCGCCGCTGTTGTACCTCAGTACTTTGACGTTAAATACAGGGGTTATGGCAGCAGAAAGATCTCGTGAATTGACGATTTCAGGATCGCATGCGATATTTTTGTGAATGGAGCCCATTGTCACTTAACATTCTGGCAGTGTGGGGACAAACAACTCGCCCTATACATCTGACCTGCCCAGTGGGATGGTGAATTTCCAACCTGGTGCTAGAGTCAAGGAAATCCTGACCCCCCCCCCCCCCCCCTAAGGATGTGGAAAGTTGTCATAAAAGATGGCAGACATTCAGGCCGGGGCAGAGTCTTAAGTGCCTTCCCAGTGCAGAGGACTTGGTTGTCCCCTACAACATCCTGGAACTAAGGGTGATTTGGCTGTCCATTCTACACTGGAGTATAGCCGAATGATGGCTACAGCGCAGACCTACTTTACCGGGAGGCCGTCAGTGGACACGCTCCCCCTTGCACGCTCCCCGCCGCCCCCTGCAGGGCGTGTGCTGTGATCACCGAGTCAATGAGACTCGGGTGATCACAGATCCTGGCCCCTTACCACGTGATCAGCTGTCAGCCAATGACAGCTGATCACGTGATGTAAACAGAAGATCAGCAATCGTTTTTTTTCCTCCGATCACCGGCTTCTGTGCAAGGGACATCGGTCCCGAAGAGGAAGATGCACAGCCATCTCATCTGTGCCCACTAGTGCTGCCTGCCAGTGCCCACAGTGCCACGAATCAGTGCCCACCAGTGCATAACAGTGCCAGCAATCAGTGCCCACCAGTAGTGCCTCATCAGTGCCACCTAGCAGTGCTGCCTATCAGTGTCACCTACCAGTGCCCATCACTGCCAGCTATCAGTGCCCATCAGTGTATAACAGTGCCAGCAATCAGTGCCATCTCTCAATGCCCACGAGTGCCACCTATCATTGCTCACCAGTGCATAACAGTGCCAGCAATCAGTGCCACCTATCAATGCCCACCAGTGGTGCCAATCAATGCCTCATCAGTGCCACCTAGCAATGCTGCCCATCACTGCCAGCAATCAGTACCTATCAATGCCACCTCATCAGTGCAGCCTATTGGTGCCCATCAGTGCAGCCTCATCAGCATACATCAATGAAGGAGAAAAATTACCTGTTTGCAAAATTCAATAACAAATATAAAACGCTTTTTTATTTATTTTTTTTAAACATTTTTGGTCTTTTTACATTTTTTTAACAAAAAATAAAAAACCACAGAAGTGATCAAATACCACCAAAAGAAAGCTCTATTTGTGGGAAAAAAATTGTAAAAATTTCATTTGGGTACAGTGTTGTGTTGTATGACCGCGCAATTGTTGTTTAAAGAGTGACAGCGCTGAAAGCTGAACATTGGCCTGGGCAGGATTTGGGGTTTAGGTGCCCGGTATTGAAGTGGTTAATGGGAAAGTGGACTTCATTCTACTGTATTATGGAGGAACTGCTGCACCTTTTTGCTGTCCACATCCCAGGCGTGGAAATTTGGCAGCTGGCCTTCCTGCGTTTGTTGGCGTCTGAATCTATGAGAATGGCTCCCCACCCCCCACCCAAGGGTGTTCCAAGTCCTATGCCACAAGCAGCGGGCACTAAACGTGAATCTCCTGTCTTCCAGATTCAACAACAAATTGGACAGGTTTGTCTCATATGTTCCCGGGGACCCTTATGCCGCATACACACGGTCGGACTTTCTGGCATACTTGGTCCGGCACACTTTTTGACGGACTTTGTCCGCCAGGTGCGCCGGACTTTAAAACGGACGGACTCGCCCACACACGACCGGACTTTCCGGCGGGCTATGTCCGCCCGTCTTTCCGACGGACTTTCGCCGGAGTTACGGCGGACTTTCAGAATGAACGGACTTGCCCACACACGGACAAGTCCGTTCATTTTGAAGTCAATCTTGCCGCTTTTATCGGCGAGATTGACACCTTGTGAGCCCCGTCGCGGGGCATACCAGGCCCTTAGGTCTGGTATGGATTATAAAGGAAAGCCCCTATCTCCCGGCGTGGGGTCCCCCCTAAAATCCATACCAGACCCTGATCCGAGCACGCAACCCGGCCGGTCAGGAAAGGGGGTGGGGACGAGCGAGCGCCCCCCCCCCCCCCCCTCCTGAACCGTACCAGGCCGCCTGCCCTCAACATGGGGGGTGGGTGCTTTGGGGGAGGGGGGCGCCCTGCGGGCCCCCCCCACCCCAAAGCACCTTGTCCCCATGTTGATGAGGACAAGGGCCTCTTCCCGACAACCCTGGCCGTTGGTTGTCAGGGTCTGCGGGCGGGGGGCTTATCGGAATCCGGGAGCCCCCCTATAATAAGGGGGCCCCCCACCCTATGTGAATGAGTATGGGGTACATGGTACCCCTACCCATTCACCTAGGGAAAAAGTGTCAATAATAAAACACACTACACAGGTTTTTAAAATAATTTATTAAACAGCTCCAGGGGGGGGATCTTCCTCCGGCTTCGGGGGTCCCTCCGGTTCCTCTTCTCCCGGCGTCCGGTTGGTTCTTCTCCGCTCTCTCCGGCCTCTTCTCCCGGTGTTCCAGTTCTTCGGCCGGCTCCTCCGCTGTCTTCAGGTAGCTCTCTTGCCAGCGGAGGTCCGGACTTCTGGGCTTCTTGTCTTCTCTTCTCTTCTCCAGATGTTGACACGACGCTCTCTCCGGCTGGACTGCTCTCTGAGGGCTCCGTTGTGACTTATATAGGCGGAGACCCCGCCCCCCTATGATGTCACAGTCCCTGGGCATGCTGGGACTGTGACGTTTTAGGGGGCGTGGTCAACATCACCCAGTGACCACGCCCCCTAAAACGTCAAGGGCCTGGTATGCCCCGCGCTCGCCGCAATAGGAAAATTTGTTTTTCCTATTGCAGCGAACGCGAAATGCAATACCCTGCCCTCGCGTCGTATTTGGTCCCTTGGACCAGCATACACACGAGCGGGCTTTCCGTCGGACCAGCACACAGACGAGCGGACTTTCCGCCAGAAGCTGAGTCCGACAGAAAGATTTAAAACATGTTTCAAATCTAGGTCCGGCGGGCTTTTGGGAAAAAGTCCGCCGGAGCCTATACACGGGCGGATTGTCCGGCAGACTCTGGTCCGCCGGACCAAGTATGCCGGAAAGTCCGCTCGTGTGTACGCGGCATTAGGCCTTTTGCAGTGTACTCCTCTGGTGGCTGTGGGGTCAGTTCCACCTTCTCTTTGCCCTTTTTTGTCTTTCCAGCTTCTCCCATGTTTGCTTTGCAGGTTGTGGAGATGCTGAGCATTCTGGTGATTGTCTTTGCCTTGAATTGGCCCAAGAGAACGTGCTACTTGGATATATTTACACTCCTGAAAAACTATCTATGGGGTCCTTCCAGAGCTTCTGGACATTCTGCCCTGGTTGTTGGCTTTAGCAGCATGGCTGTTGAAGGCCAAGTCTTAAGGGACAGAGCCCTATTGGGTTTGGTCATCCCTACCCTATTGAATGCTACTAAGTCATCATCTGGCAAAGTCTACCATTGAGTCTTTAAAGCCTATTTTATGTGGTGAAAGAATGGGATATTTCATTGTACGGTTTACTTTATGAGATGCATCCTGTCCTTCCTCCAGTCTGGTCTAGATCGGCATCTGTCTCGAAGTACCATCAAATCCTTGCCTTGGCAGTTTTGTTTGCGAGACCTTTGGCCTCTCATTCTTTAGTTGAGGTTTTTGTTGGGGGTGTCACACACACATCTCTTTCCCCTGCTCTGTGACTCCACAAGACCTTAATCTGGTTCTTTAGGTTCTTCAAAGGACGCACTATGTTCCTTTGACCATACTCACAAGGTGGCCTTTCTCATTACTGTTACCTCCATGCAGAAGGTCTCTAGCAACCTTGTCCTGTAAAAAAAAACAAGAACAAGCCTGTCCTGAGGCCTAAAGCCACATTTCTCCTTGTGGTGGTTTCCTATTTCCATCTCAACCAGAACATTGTTTTTCCCTCCTTATGTTCTACTCTGAAACATCCCAAGAAAAATTTCTTGCCGTAATATGCGCTGTGAGACTTCTCTACAGACTTTTTTTAGACAATCAGATTCCAGCCTTGTGCTTCCCAGGGGTTCCTGCAGAGGGCTTCTTGCTTCTTACTCCACCATTGCTGGGTGGATTAGAGAAGTGTTCATTTGAGCTAATGGTCTAAACGATTGGGTCCCTCCCTTCCTTGTTAGGGTGCACTCTACTATATCTGTTAGGGATCTTCAGCATCTAATATCATGAAAATCTTCTGTCTGGATGGTGACTGTATCATTGTGTGTGTCAGGTTCCTATAAGGTGTCAGGATGTCACTGTCTATTTCTCCATGGAGGAGTGGGAGTATTTAGAAGGACACAAGGATCTCTACAAGGACGTCATAATGGACAATCAGCCGCCCCTCACATCACCGGGTAAGAGGAGACTTTATTGTAAAGGAGAGAGCAGTACGGAGGCTCCACCTAGATCCCCCATCATCTGATAAACACATAGAAACAATGTATTCAGTCAGTGTGTGTGTTTCCTACAGATGGATCCAGTAATGGGAACCCACCAGAGAGATGTCCCCGTCCTCTGTATTCCAGGGATTCCACACAGGAAGGTCACACCATCCCCCACCATCATCAGGTAGATGATTGACAATTATTGGTAGTTATGATTTCTACACAAGCATGTTTGTTACAATGAATGTTTTAATATATTTTTAGAGTGGAAACCTCGAGGATTATATTATTGTTGTTAAAGAAGAATTTACAGACGAGGATGAGGAGTATGGAGTGATGGAGGAGTTTTCAGAAGACCACAAGGATATGATGAAGCCACCTAATACCAAGAACCCACCAGAGAGATGTCCCCGTCCTCCGTATTCCCGGGACTCCACACAGGAAGGTCACACCATCCCTCACCATCATCAGGTAGATGAGGAACAATCACTGATAGTATCATTAGGATCTGTACATTATCTGCATTGTTACCACTAATCTAATTTTTATTATATTTTCAGAGTGGAAACCTGAATTCTAAAGTTGAGGTCAAAGAAGAGATAAAAGTGGAGGATGATGAGGATGGGGTGATGGAGGAGTCAGATTTTCCAAAACGACACAAAGATCTGTACCAGGACACCATGGTGGAGTCATCCAGCTACAGGAACCCACCAGAGAGATGTCCCCGTCCTCTGTATTCCCGGGATTCCACACAGGAAGGTCGCACCATCCCGCACCATCATCAGGTAGGTGGGACAGAACATCTAGAATATGAAAGTAACTCATAGCGATGATGTATAGATCCTATAAGATGATATGTTCTTGGTTTAGGGTGAAGATCTGATAGATATAAAGGTTGAGGTTAAATCAGAAGAAGAGAGGTATGTGAGGGATGATCAGCAGTCTATGGAGGAGGATGGAATAACAGGGACATTTATAGAGGAGAACACTCCTACAGAGATCAGCACAGGTGGGTCATTAACACTAAATACATTCCTCCACCCATACTGCTCACTAATTGGTTCAGTAGGGTGGGGACTGACTGATAATAATCTGGTAATGTGCACTATCCTGAATGTGTTCCCCATTCTGCACATTGGATCTTATTTCTCTTGGACCCCTGAACTCTATGCATTAAGTTGTATTGTATGCTACATACTCCTGACTCCTGCATGCTATATGTTATGTTGTATGTTACCTACTGTACTTTTGACCCCATGCACCCTATAAGTTATGTTGTATGTTGCATACTCCTGACTCTTGCACAGTATATGGTATGTTGCATACTGCAGACCCCCCCCCCCCCCCACTCTATGCATTATGTTGTCACATACTCGAGACCCCTGCACTCTACATTGGTGCATGCTACATACTACTGTCACCTACATTGTATACACTTTGTTGTACATTACATAGTCTTGTACTCAGACTCTTGTTTACCCATGCCCCTTTAACCCACTTCCTCTATTCAGCACAGGGTACTGAAATTAAAGGAGCAGCAGGATGTACTACACATTCCCCCCCACTAAAAGTCTTTGGTCCCCAAAAAAACATAATTTGTAGTATCAAATTAACTATAGTTATCTTAGCATCTACATGGAACCAAGTAACTGTTTTTAGCATAACTTGCAAGCAATGTTGTGGCCCACCCATGGTATGTCAGGTACAGGGTAGGGGTTATCACCCACTGGTACAGTGGCTTAATGAAGAGCAGTAATGGCCTTTTCAGAACTGTTCCTCATCCACCGGTATCCAAGCTTCTCTGTGGAACATTAGCATGTAAAGTGAATAATCCACCATGTCATGGCTTTTACACGGAACACTGCCGATATATGTCTATTCCTGTATTATTTATTTTCTGATGTGAGTGTCCCTAACATGTTCACAAGGGTACGATTGAAGACTGTGGGTCTCTATTACGTATCTGGCATGAGACCGAAATAACAAGAGGGCTTCCTCTGTACACCATGAGTGCTCAACCTGTGACCCTCCAGCTGCTGTGAACATACAAATCACATCATGCCTCTGCCTTTGGGAGTCATGCTTGTAACTGTCAGCCTTGCAAGGCCTCCTGGGACTTGTAGTTCTGCCATAGCTGGTGTACCACAGGTTGAGCATGAATGCTCTACACCTTTGGTTTAGACACCCTTGGTGTGTAGCACAGGGAGTGAGCGAGCACAGAGTGTAATAGGGGCCAGGAGTCTGGCGGCAGGCTTGGCTGTGACGTGCATATGCAGACCAACACAAAAATCAGGCTGGAAGCTTGGTCTGGATGGGCTGTAGTCGAGAGCCAAGGAGACAGCAGACAGGGTGGGAGGCAGAGTTAAAAACAAGAGTAAGGTAAGCTGTAGTCAAGGTCCAGCTGATGTCAACCTAAGAATCAGGAGAGACAAGCCATGGTCAGAAGCCTGGCTGTGGTTAAACCAGTAATCGGAGACAAGCCGTGACCAGGTACTAGCTGAGGTCAACCCAAGAGACAAGCCATGGTCAGGAACTAGCCAAAGTCAGTAGCAGAAAGTAAAAGCAGAAACAGGTCCAAGGGCAGACTGGGTCAGCAGTGGGAATCTCAGGAACAGTTTCAAGGTTCAAGCCACAGATTACAGCTGAAGACTAATTACCTAGTTTAGCTCTCTTCTTTTAAAAAGGCTGTCTGGCACCAAGATTGAAAATTATTGTATGCTGTAAGTGCAAATTTTCATGTGGCACGTCCGCACAAATGCTTAGGAAACTAAATATCCTGTGGATTGTTGATGTGGAGGCACCAGAGATGGTGGGGACTTCGCTTGGAATAGCTGTAGTCAAGGTGTAGCTGATGTCAACGTTAGAATCAGCAGAGACAGCCATGGTCAGAAGCCTAGCTGTGGTTGAACCAGGAATCAGAGACAAGCCGTAACCAAGTACTAGCTGAGGTCAACCTAAGAGACAAGTCATGGCCAAGAACTAGCCTAGGGCAACACAGGAATCAGAGACAAGCAATGGTCAGGAACTAGCCAAGGTCAGTAGCAGAAAGGCAAAACAGAGACAAGTCCACTGGGTCAGCAGTGGGAAAGCAGATCTCAGGAACAGGTTCAGGGTTCAAGCAACAGGTCACAGCTGAAGACCATCTGGCAACTTCCTAGTTCAGCTCTCTTCTTAAAAGAGGCTGTCTAGTGCCAAGATTGGAAATAATTGTGTGCTGTAAGTGTGTATGTTCACGTGGCATGTCCACACAAACGTGTATGCACTGGAAACAACCAAATATCCTGGGGATTGTTGATGTGGGGGCTTCAGAGATGGTGGGGACTTCCCTTGGAATAGTTGCCTTCTAGCTGGGATGGCCTACCGAGTTGGTTGCCTACCGAATAATTAGGGTCTGCTGGAATTTGGTGTCAACTCTCCGCTGTAGATGCATACCCTCGAAGTAAGACAGAGGGTCTGTCTGTGTGTCTGGAATGAACACTCAACAGTCAATTGCTAGAGTTGCAGCTGCCACTGCATTTGGTCCTCTCCATCTTTCAATGGGGATGTTCATCATCACAGGTATTTCCAGGTGCCCATTTGGTTCTTCACACCACCGAGCAGCGGTGACTGGGTTCATCTTGCTGACTAAGCTCACACTTTCCAGAGGAGTCATTGCTCTGCGAAGAGGGTTAGGGGAATACTGAAGGAGGTCCGCACATGTAGCAATGCCCCTGCATGAGTTACTACAAATTTGAGGTATTTCTGCCTTTTGAAGTGACGACCCGCCTTGTAATTTGACCCAAAAATACACCAAAACAACAATAGCAATAAATGGGCTTTATTGAAGCTAGCAATAAGCTCCAGAGAAAAGAGATGATTAAACAGGCCTGACAATAGTAAATGCAGATGTTTGATAACAGCGGTATAATAAAGTAACATCACAAGGTAAATAGGGTTATTGGTCTCTTTACCCTGTGTGAGAGACCTTGACGGAACACAAGGAGAGTAGAGCAGCAGTCCTAAGACAACACTTAATGCAACAAATGCCCTTAAGGAATCAGGATAACTATTGAGGCCTTAGTACTCCCTTTAGACCATGACTTACCACTGGCCAGTGGGTAAAACTGCCACAGAGTCTGCTGGCGGTGGGGCCCTAGTTGATGGTGGAGCGCTCAAACCCTCAGGTGAGAAGGTATTTGTCGTCCTGAAGGTGGGGCTTAGATCCAAGACACTGATGCAGCCAATTGCATTTCTCGTGCCCTCTTTCCCTGATGCTGGAGCCTCAGCTGCGAGGAGGAGATGCCGACTGCAAGCTGAGCAGCTCCTCCCATTAAAAGAGCCGCCAACTGGACTAAAATCCACAAACTGTCACCCTTCTAAAACAGAGTTCTCATTATTTTTCTTAGTCTCTGGTGTGGGTCTTTGAATGGAGAGCTGTTGGAGATCCAGTAGACCAGTTGACTTGAGGGGGGAATTGTAAGATCCTCAGAGACAAAGCTGCCTGATGTGGGCGGAGTCCTGGTTTAGGGGAACCAATCTGCTCGTGTCTAGTAATCTTTTTATTTCTTTTTCTCACGTACCTGATCTGAGGCCGATTTGATGAGAGGGCTTCCGTTGCAGCTTAGTGCCAAGCCCCCCTTCGAAGGTGATAACAGGGAATGCTAGGCTCAAAGAAGCACGGGTGCCATTTAGGTAGATCTGGAAGCTGCTTGAAACACAGTGGAGCTGGATAGCTGATCAAGGGATTAATATGGCGCACAATGGAGGTAGCCGAGTACATATAACTAAAAATGGTGGGGGGAAGGGGGTGGGTTGGGGGTTCCTGAGAGGGGGAACTTGATGGTGGTAGTTAATGTTTCACAACAAGTTCGGGTATTAGTCCATGTAAGGATAAAATGATGCTGAATAAATGGAAGGCAGCCAGTCTATAAAAGCTAGAAGAAGCTCTGGAACAAATAAAAAAGAAAGAAGGACGGCGCCCTCTAAGTGCAGCATGTATGTTAAAAATATTTATTACAATAGATAAAAACACTCACATTTGAGTTGCTAAAAACCAGCATGTAAAGTAGTTTCATCCGCGTGCTCTCGGGGGATGTGGGTGTCACGGGCCAGTGGAGGGGTTCCTGGGATGTGAGTCCTGTAACCTGGGTCCTGGTAGCTGTTCCGGTGGTGCCGAGGGTCCTCAGAGCCTCCGGGCGGCCAGGATATCGGTCTTGGATCCTCCGTGGAGCGCCGTGCTGACCTGCGTCTTCACTTCCGGGAGCGGGGTGAGGCGGGCGGTGCTTCGCGTTCGGAGCATGCGTGCTCCTTCATCAGGCATGCTCCGAACGCGAAGCACCGCCCGCCTCACCCCGCTCCCGGAAGTGAAGACGCAGGTCAGCACGGCGCTCCACGGAGGATCCAAGACCGATATCCTGGCCGCCCGGAGGCTCTGAGGACCCTCGGCACCACCGGAACAGCTACCAGGACCCAGGTTACAGGACTCACATCCCAGGAACCCCTCCACTGGCCCGTGACACCCACATCCCCCGAGAGCACGCGGATGAAACTACTTTACATGCTGGTTTTTAGCAACTCAAATGTGAGTGTTTTTATCTATTGTAATAAATATTTTTAACATACATGCTGCACTTAGAGGGCGCCGTCCTTCTTTCTTTTTTATGAGCTGGATAGCTGTAAGCTGGTCTGTCGGGACAAATGGCAGGACCTCCACAGCCCCTGGAGATGTAGCAGAACCAGGGCAGCAATCACAGGCAAGGGAGCACCCAAGTAAGAAGCAGGAACAGGTTGGCTGGACCAAACTGAAGAAGCGTAGTCAGGATGGGAGCCAAAGTCATACACAGGTAGGCAAGCCAGAGGGAGTAGGCAGATGTATGGTCAAGAGCAGAGCTGAGGTCATTCACAGGGATCTAGTGGAGCAAGCAGAAGGTTAGTCAAGAGCAAGCCAGGGTCATGCATGGTAGAGCAAGAGAAGCAGAATCCAGGGTCAAAACCAGGGATCAGGCACCAGAGTGGTCCAGAGGCAAACCAAGTGAGTAACAGGTAATCCAAAGAATACAGGAAACACAGGAGCAAGGAGTACTGGTAGCTGGAGATCATCCAGGAAAGTCTTGAGTGCAGCCACTGACCTTTATATAGGGCGTTTTTGTGCCAGTTCTGCCAGCAGATGTGCGTGTCTGTGCGCCAGTGCGAACCTTCGCGCTCACGTGCACGTTTGTGCGCATGCACGCACTTCTGCGCAAACGAGCACGACCATGTAAAGTATTGGCAACTTTGCCAGGTCTTTTCTTCAGCACCTGCGCATTTTTATTCTGATGTCTCCTTTTCAGCACATGCTCATGTCTAGTAATAATCTTTTGTATTTCTATTTTAGTAGATGGACGGGAGATGAGGAAAACCTCAGAGGATTGTCTCACTTTGTCTCCAGACTGTAAAGTAGAAGATGAGGACATCACACAGTATAGTCCAGGAGAAAACCCGACTACCTCAAATGTCCATCCGACACCACACAGTGTAGATGGACCATCGTATTCCTCTTATCCTGAGGAACCTCAGACTGTGCGGGACGGTGCCGGACCATCGTATTCCTCTTATCCCGAGGAACCTCAGACTGTGCGGGACGGTGCCAGACCATCGTATTCCTCCTATCCCGAGGAACCTCAGACTGTGCGGGACGGTGTAATTTTTGCTTGTATTGAGTGTGGAATGTGTTTTGTCAAAAAATCAGATTTAGATGAACACCAACTTTCTCACGAGCAGGAAAAGCCCCATTCCTGTCCCGAGTGCGGGAAAAGTTATCCACGGAAATTGGCACTGGTCAGACATCTAAGATCTCACACGGGTGAGAAGCCGTATTCTTGTACCGTGTGCGGGAAGTGTTACCCATGGAAATGGGCACTTGTCAGACATCAAAGATCTCACACAGGGGAGAAGCCGTATTCCTGCTCTGAGTGCGGGAAATGCTTTTTGTGGCAATCTCAACTTCTCAAGCATCAAATCACTCATACAGGCACTGTGCCCTTTTCATGTTCTGAGTGCGGGAAAAGTTTCACAGTGAAATCAGCTCTTGTCAGACACGAGAGGTCTCACACCGGGGAGAAGGTGTATACCTGCTCTGACTGCGGGAAATGTTTTCTGTGGCAATCCCAACTTATCAGGCATCAGGTAATTCATACAGGCAGCATGCCCTTTTCCTGTGCTGAGTGCGGGAAATGTTTCCCATTGAAATCATCGCTTGTCAGACATGAGAGGTCTCACGCAGGGGAAAAGCCGCATTCCTGCAATGAGTGCGGGAAATGTTTTTCACGGATGTCTTATCTGTCTGAACATCAGAGGTGTCACACGGGGGAGAAGCCGCATGCCTGTCCCGAGTGCGGCAAACGTTTTCTACGTAAACCGGATCTAGCTGCACATCAGAGGTGTCACACGGGGGAGAAGCCCTTTCCCTGTCCTGAGTGCGGGAAATCTTTTTCACAGAAGTCCAATCTTTACGTACATCTGAGGTCCCACTCAGGCATGAAGCCGTATTCCTGCTCCGAGTGCGGGAAGTGTTACACAAGGAAATCAGAGCTTGCCTCACATCAGAGATCTCACACGGGGGAAAAGCCGTACTCCTGTCCTGACTGCGGGCAGTGTTATGCGATGAAATCCTCGCTTGTCAAACATCAGAGATCTCACATGGGGGAGAAGCCGTATTCCTGCCCTGAGTGCGGGAAATGTTTTTCGGGGAAGTCCAATCTTTCCGTGCATCGGCTATGTCACACGGCGGAGAAGCCGTTTTCCTGCTCTGAGTGCGGGAAATGTTTTGTACGTAAAGCAGATCTTCTTCGGCATCAGAGGTGCCACGCGGGGGAGAAGCCCCTGAAGAAAGTTCCTGCCCCGAGCGCGGGAGAAGATCCTCAAAACAGTTCAGTCTTGCCAAGCCCACATGACCCTTGAGACATATCGGTGTCCGGGGTTCGGGAAATGTCTTCTACTTGAATTGTATTTTGCCATAGGTCAGAGATTTCACACTGGGAAGAAGCACACCTTGATATTCACCTCAGAAAACACGGGACTGAACACTTCTTTGGTCTTATGGAGGTTACCACAGTCCATAAAGTTAGAATGGGGGGGAGGGGGGCATGTCACTACTGGTTGAGACCTTCCTGCAGTGTAGGCTGATCTCCCCTGCTCTTCAATAGAAGCTATAAAGAAAATTATGGTGAAAGATGTTAGATATTACTTGTGGATGAAGAGCAGAAGAGATAAGACTAAAGGACAAGACTACTTCATTGCGGTGGTAGTGCTTTGAGCCTTAATAGACAACTGCATTTTCTTGGAGAGCCACCTGCTTCTTTGAGGCTTTGCTAGCAAAACAAATGAAAATGTGAGTTTTAGAACAGTACGGCTCACAGGGTACTCTGCGTCACGTATCGGCTATTGGATGCCCTGGAGGAGCAGAATCTGGTGGGGTGTATATTTCACCAGGAACAATGGAGCCTCAACATTGACCTGAGCAAGGTGTTGCCTACCGAAGATCAAAATCTATATTTCTACTTAGTCATGATATTCTTTGTAAGTTGATGAATAAAAGTTTGAGTTTAGATTTGGTTTGGTTTATTTTTCTTTATTCCTTTTCTACCAGAAGTGAGCCACTTTGGTCTTTGACCCCATGAATCTCAGGACGTCTGTAGTAGACTCCAATTATAAGTTCATCAGTTCATAGACCCATCTATCTTTCCACCCGTAATTCCTCTTCCGCATCATCATCATCACCTCCAACCACAAGATCAACTTTCTTCCTCACTTTCACATCATATCTAACATAGAGGAACCCCCTCTCAATCTTTTTTATGTCCCGTGTCCCTCTAAACAAGAGGATCAGCATAAATACAAACAGCCCAGTCTTGTGAGGAGCCAAGCTGTGTTTCTGGAACTCCAACCACATCCTCCAACCACAAGATCATCTTTCTTCCTCACTTTCACATCACATCTAACATAGAAGAACCCTCCTTCATCTATTCTATGTCCTGTGTTCCTCTAAACAAGAGGATCAACATGAATACAAGCAGCCCAGTCTTGTGAGGAGTCAAGTCGTGTTTCTGGAACTCCAACCACAAGATCATCTTTTTTCCTCACTTTTACATCACATCTAACATAGAGGAACCCTCCTTCTTCTATTCTATGACCCGTGTTCCTCTAAACAAAAGGATCAACATGAATGCCAACAGCCCAGTCTTGTGAGGAGTCAAGCTGTGTTTCTGGAACACCAACTGCATTCTCATTCCCATCTATCATTCCACCCGTAATTCCTCCTCCGCACCATCACCACCTCCAACCACAAGATCATCTGTATTAGATCACATCAAAGATAGAGAAACCCCCCTTCCATCTTTTCTATGCCCTGTGTCCTCCTAAACAAGAGGATTAGCATGAATACAAACAGCCCAGTCTTGTCAGGAGTCAAGCCGTGTTTCTGGATCACCAACTAAATGTGTATTTTCCCAAGCTGTTATTAACTCTTAGTTCATGGGGGACTAAGGGGAGATTCTTTGTAAGTTGATTTAAAAAAGTTTGACTTTGGATGTGTTATAATAAAAATGTATTTCCTCTTATTCCTTTTCTACCACAAGTGAGCCAGATTCGTTGTTGATTCTCACCCTCTCCATAAATTTCAGGACGTCTGCTGTACACTCCAATTATAAGTACATCACTTCATAGACCCATCTATCTTTCCACCCGTAATTCCTTCTTCGCGCCATCACAACCTCCTATCTTTCTTCCTCGCGATCACATCACATCTAACATAGACAAACCCCCCTCCATTTTTCCTATGTCCCATGTCCCTCTAAACAAGAGGATCAGCATGAATACAAACAGCCCAGTCTTGTGAGGTGCCAAGCCGTGTTTCTGGAACTCCAACCACATCCTCCAACCACAAGATCATCTTTCTTCCTCACTTTCGGATAACATCTAATATAGAGCAACCCCCTTTCCATCTTTTCTATGTCCTGTGTCCCTCTAAACAAGAGGATCAGCATGAATACAAACAGCCCAGTCTTGTCATAAGTCCAGCCGTGTTTCTGGAACACCAACTAAATGGTGGGCTTTCCCAAGCTATGTTATTAACTCTTAGTTCATGGGGGACTAAGGGGAGATTCTTTGTAAGTTGATTTAAAAAAGTTTGACTTTGGATGTGTTATAATAAAAGTTGATTTCCTCTTATTCCTTTTCTACCACAAGTGAGCCAGATTGGTTGTTGATTCTCACCCTCTCCATAAATTTCAGGACGTCTCTTGTATACTCCAATTATAAGTACATCGCTTAAAAGACCCATCTATCTTTCCACCCGTAATTCCTTCTCCGCACCATCACAACCTCCAACCACTATCTTTCTTCCTCACTTTCATATCACGTCTAACATAGAGAAACCCCCCTCCATCTTTTCTATGTTCCGTGTCCCTCTAAACAAGAGGATCAGCATGAATACAAACAGCCCAGTTTTGTGATGACCAAGCCGTGTTTCTGGAACACCAACTATATGACTGGTTTTCCTAAGCAATGTTATTAACGGAAGTCCATGGGGTACTAAGAAGTGCCAACTGCACCTGCCCTCCCCCATTCATGCCCTATCATTCTCCACCACCTACAACTGGGCGCTATTGTTCCCAGTGCCCCCCACAATACCTTGCTGATACAAATGCATCTTTTTTCCTCCATTGTCCACCAACATCAGGGCATTCTTCCTCCCACACACACTAACGTTGGACATTTTTTCCACCCACTGATCCAAGGTACTCCTGATTAAAGGGGGATTTTGGGTATCCCTGATCGCCCAACCCCCCCCCCCCCCATCTCCCTCTGACTGCAGGACATTTTTACCCACAGCTTACACTGGGGCATTTTTCCTCCTATTGTCCAGCAATGTATAGGTCTTAGATTTTGGCCATGCCCATGTTTACCAGGCACACTCTTCACACCACATGTCTTCTCCATCTCAAGATGTCCTCTCTCGTGTTCAATTTTTTTTTTAAATCTGATAATTTTTATTGAAGTCTTAACATGTTTTTCAAAAAAGGAAATCCACATTTTCTCTCAGAAAAGATCCCCCTTTACTGTTCTTGATGAATAGATCTTGGCCACAAAGTGAGGTGGATGGACCTACAGAAGTGGGACTCGCCCTACTTGAGGAGTTTAGGTAAAAGGAAGAAACCAAGCATCAAATTACCAATGAAATGTGCACATTTCCTTCCTACAACCAGTAGAAGAACCCAAAGGTCAAATCACCCCCCCCCCCTTCATCAGGGCTCTAATTTTCTTGTTACAAATTCACTAAGGACTGTGGTGAACTGGTAGAGGGACAGATTGCAGGACTGTTCGGGGAAACAGACTGCAGGAATGGTGGAGGGACAGAGACCGCAGGACTGGTAGAGGGACACATTGCAGGACTGTTCGGGGAAACAAGAGACTGCAGGACTAGTGTAGGGACAGAGACAGCAGGACTGGTAGAGGGACAGATTGCAGGACTGTTCGGGGAAACAGACTGCAGGAATGGTGGAGGGACAGAGACCGCAGGACTGGTAGAGGGACACATTGCAGGACTGTTCGGGGAAACAAGAGACTGCAGGACTGCTGGAGGGACAGAGACTGCAGGACTGGTGGGGGAGACAGACACGGGAGGACTGGGGGGGGGGCAGATACCGCAGAACTGGTGGGGGGACACAGACCTTGCACGACTGGTTGGGGAACAAAGGGATCGCAGGACTCAGGAGGAAACACAAAGTCGGCAAGAATTAAGAGGTAAAACACAGACTACAGGATTATGGGGGGACACACAGACTACAGAACAGGGTAGGCAAAGTGACCACAGGACTGGTGAGGGGCCCACAGAGACCAAAGGACGTAGGGGAGAAGACACCACAAGACTAGTGGGGGGACATAGAGACTGCAGGACTGGGGAGGAAACACAGAGACTGCAGGACTGGAAGGGTTTGATGCTTCATGGAGAGGGGGATTATAAAGAAGGGGGGACACAGAGACTTGAGGACAGGTTGGGGAACACAGAGGCACTGGGATTGGGGAGAAACCACAGGATTATATGGGGGGGCGCAGAGACTGCCTATCTGGGGGGGAAACAGAGACAGCTGGACTGGGAGCCACAGGGAACACATTATTTTGGGGAGGAAGAGGGGGGGAGGAGTACAGCCCCCATCCAAACAACACAGATTATTCAGCCCCTTCTCAATACGCTCATTGACGTTTTTCAGGGCTGCACTTCCTCTGACCTCCACAGAGTGGGGATCTCACGTACAGGACAGAAAGTCTCTATGAAAGACAGGAAGTCTCTATGGTAGACAGGAAGTGATGTCATGTATAAACAGGAAGTTCCGGGTTAGAGTTGAGTTCGAGAGGAAGTAGAGAGGAGACGTTTCTGGAAGTGGCAGCAGAGGAGGTAATAAGATCTTATTTTCTATCTACACCCAACCCCCCGTCATGTACGTCCTCGTCCCCCATAGTCACTGTGACGTCTTTTATCTCCAGCAGATGATGATACACACATATATAGTGTGGAAACCTAGATTTACCTCTTCAGGGGCAGAACACCTCATCCCTTTAAATCCGAACACATATGAATTACACGGGTTCTGAGGCTAATTGAATGCAGATAAGGCACCAAGTGAGTTTAATTACCACCTTAATCAGCCACAGAACCCGAGTAATTAATATGTGTTCGGTTTTAAAGGGATGAGGTGGTAACCCTAGATGTGTCTCTAACAGTCCATCCCTCCGGAGAGGACCTACCTCTTTCCTCTTGAGGTTTTCCTCTCTGAAGATGGCAAATTTCAATGAAAAGCAAAATTTTTCCAGACCCGCTTTGGGAATGGAGGCCCAGACGTTTTAAATGGGTTTTCATTACGATATGTACACATTTTCAGAATGAAAAACCACATCCACAGAAGTTCGTTCATTTGATAAAAAAACTTTCCATCCTTCTTCGAATTTTCATACTTCAGTCGAAAACAAATATGTCGAGATTTGACCCCACTAAAGAATCGATCAAACATTCCAAAAAATGAAAAATTTCTAAAAAAAAAGTTCTACTGATGTGTCGTCATCTTCAGATGATTCTTCTATCCAGATTCCTGGCTTTACCACAACCACCGCTGCTCTTTCTGCAGCTTCCACATCAGTTGAATTCTTGGCTCAACCTTGAGGGAACCCAACCCTGACCCCACTTGGGTAAAAAGTGGGGTCGGGCTATAATGTTACTTTAGACACTGGATCCTGTGTGGGTGTCCAGCTTAGCATGTGCTGCATCATGTTAGGTTACACGGGTCCAGGGCCGCTCTGCTGGGGGAGTAGCTCTGTCCCTTTCCGAGGGTTCCCACAGAGGACTCCCTGCTTGTCGCTCCACCATTGCTGGGTGGATTAGACAAGTCATCGTTCAAGCTCTATGGTCTAAAGGATTGGGTTTCCTTCTTTCCCTGTTAAATTGCACTCTACCAGATATGTTAGTGCTTCCTAGGGTTTCCAGAACCTCAGCTTCTGTTTACACGTTTGTTAAGTTCTACTAGGTGAATGTTCAGACTTCTTCTAAAGACAGTTTTGTGTAAGGTGCTACAAGCTGCTCCCTGAGTCTGTCTAGCTCTTCTTGACCTGTTTGCTATGTGGACCTGTTGGTGAGGTGCATTCTGGGAGGTCACATGACCTCCTATCTCTATTAATTAAACACAGACCTGACCGGAGAGGTGAGGAGGATTCTGGGAGGTCACATGACATCACTCATATATCTATTAATAAAACAGACCTGGTCAGAAAGGTGAGGAGGATTCCTCCAGTGAAGCTTGGTGTCCATATGACCATCACAGTGCCCACACCTCACTGACCGGACAGACAGGAGAAACAATAAGAAGAGAAGTTGTATTGTATCCCTCACACACCTTACAGCAGGGGTCTTCAAACTGCGGCCCTCCAGGTGTTCAGGAACTACAATTCCCATCATGCCTAGTCATGTCTGTGAATGTCAGAGTTTTACAATGCCTCATGGGATTTGTAGTTCTACAACAGCTGGAGGGCCGTAGTTTGAGGATCCCTGCCTTACAGGCTTTCCCACAGGTCATGCAGCGTGCTAAGGTGAATTGGTGGATGACCCCCACCATACAATCATAAAAAACTAGAGATCTTCACCAACATCTTGGTATCATGGTAATCTTGTGTCTGGATGGTGACTGTATCATTGTGTGTGTCAGGTTCCTATAAGGTGTCAGGATGTCACTGTCTATTTCTCCATGGAGGAGTGGGAGTATTTAGAAGGACACAAGGATCTCTACAAGGACGTCATGATGGACAATCAGCCGCCCCTCACATCACCGGGTAAGAGGAGACTTTATTGTAAAGGAGAGAGCAGTACGGAGGCTCCACCTAGATCCCCCATCATCTGATAAACACATAGAAACAATGTATTCAGTCAGTGTGTGTGTTTCCTACAGATGGATCCACTAATGGGAACCCACCAGAGAGATGTCCCCATCCTCTGTATTCCCGGGATTCCACACAGGAAGGTCACACCATCCCTCACCATCATCAGGTAGATGATTAACAATTATTGGTAGTCATGATTTATATACAAGAATGTTTGTTACAATGAATGTTTTATATTTTCAGAGTGGAAACTTTGAGAATTACAATATTGTTGTCAAAGAAGAGTATAAAGAGGAGGATGAGCAGTATGGAGTGATGAAGGAGTTTTCTGAAGGACACAAGGATATGATGGAGCCACCTAATACCAGGAACCCACCAGAGAGATGTCCCCGTCCTCTGTATTCCCGGGATTCCACACAGGAAGGTCACACCATCCCTCACCATCATCAGGTAGATGAGGAACAATCACTGATAGTATCATTAGGATCTGTACATTATCTGCATTGTTACCATTGATGTCATTTTTATTATATATTCAGAGTGGAAACGTGAGAGATCCTAAAGTTGAGGTTAAAGAAGAGATAAAAGAGGAGG
This sequence comes from Lithobates septentrionalis, assembly GCA_037952835.1. Lineage (NCBI taxonomy): Eukaryota > Metazoa > Chordata > Amphibia > Anura > Ranidae > Lithobates > Lithobates septentrionalis. Next base: position 51,046 of record JBBDGP010002436.1, read on the forward strand.
ATGATGAGGATGGAGTCATGGAGGAGCTAGAGTTTCCAAAAGGTGGAATGGTGGAGTCATCCAGCTACAGAAACCCACCAGAGAGATGTCCCTGTCCTCTGTATTCCCGGGATTCCACACAGGAAGGTCACACCATCCCTCACCATCATCAGGTTGGTGGGACAGAGCATCTAGAACATAAGTGACTTTTGAAGATATTTTATAGACCTTCCAAGATATTATTATCTCTCATTCTCTTGGTTTAGGGTGAAGATCTGATACATATGAAAGTTGAGGTTAAAGCAGAAGAAGAAAAAACGTATGTGAGGGATAATCAGCAGTATATGGAGGAGGATGGAATAACAGGGACATTTCTAAAGGAGGACATTCCTACAGAGATCAGCACAGGTGGGTCATTAACATTAAATACATCCCTCTGTTCATACTGATCTCTGATTGGTTCAGGGTAGGGTGGGGACTGAGCAATCCCAGCCTGTAATAATCTGGTAATAGTCACTTTCCTGAAAATGTTCCCTGTCCTGCACATTAGATCTTCTATCTTCTGGATAATCCTTCTCTGTGTTGCATTCTGGGATTCTGCTGACCACTGCACTCTATGCATTATGTCACCCCCACTAAAAGTCTTTGGTCCCCAAAGAAACCGAATTTGCAGTTTCAAATGAAATATACTTATCTTAGCATCTACACAGAATTGTTTGTAGCATAATATGTGATAAAGGGAATGGCCCACTGTGGTGTGTATGGTATAGGGTAGGGGTTTTCACCCACTGGTACAGTGGCTTAACGCACCGCATTGATGGCTTTTTCAGAACCGTTTCCCATCCACTGGTAACCAAGCTTCTCTCTTGAACATAGGCATGTAACGTAAATACCCCATCACATCATGGTTTTTACATTGAACACTGCTTATACTGTATGTCTATTCCAGTGTTATTTTTCCTCAACATGAGTGCTTATCAAATGTTCAGAAGGGTACAATTGAACCCCTCAGGCTGTGGGTCCCTATCAAATATCTGGCTGGAGGCTGAGGTGACAAGAAGACTTCCTTTACACCTTTGGTCCAGACACCCTTGGATTGCAGTACAGGGAGTGGGAGGGCACAGAGTGAAACAGGTGTCAGGACTCTATTCTACGGAAGCTCCCTTCTGCAGGCAGGCTTGGGTGTGGGTTGCATATGCAGACCAACTGGAAGGTAGCTGGCCAGAACACAGAGACACACAGCAGGCTAGAAAAATTGTCTGGATGGGCTTTGGTCAGTAACCAAGAAGATAGCATTTGAAAAGCTGAGATCACACCAGAAGGCCAGCAGAGGTGAGCGGTAGTCAAGGTCTAGCTGATGTCAACCCAGAAATCAGCAGAGACAAGCACGTGGTCTGGTACTAGCTGAGGATAACCTGGGAGACAAGCCTTGTTCAGGGGGTGAGGTTGAACCAGGAATCAGCAGAGACAAGTCATGGTCAGAAACTAGCTGAGGTCAAACTGGGATTCATCAAAGACAAGCTGTGGTCAGGAACTAGCGAAGGTCAACCCAGGAGACCAGCTATGGTCAGGGACTAGCTGAGGTTGAACCAGGAATCAGCAGAGAGAAGCCATGGTCAGGAACTAGCTGAGGTCAAACTGGGAATCATTAGAGACGAGCCATGGTCAGGAACTAGCTGAGGTCAAACTGGGAATCAGCAGAGACAAGTCATGGTCAGGGACTAGCTGAAGTTGAACCAGGAATCAGCAGAGACAAGCTATGGTCAGGAACCAGCTGAGGTCAGACCGGGAATTATTCGAGACAAGCCGTGGTCAGGAACTAGCTGAGGTCAGCTACTAGCTGAGGTTGAACCAGGAATCAGCAGAGACAAGCCATGGTCAGGAACTAGCTGAGGTCAAACTGGGAATTAGAGACAAGCTGTGGTCAGGAACTAGCTAAGGTCAAACTGGAAATCAGCACAGAGAAGCCATGGTCAGGGCCTAACTGGAGTTGAACCAGGAATCGGCAGAGATAAGCTATGGTCAGGAACTAGCTGAGGTCAAACTGGGAATCATTTAGAGACGAGCCATGGTCAGGAACTAGCTGCAGCCAAACTGGGAATCATTTGAGACAAGTCGTTGTCAGGAACTAGCCGAGGTCAGCTACTAGCTGAGGTTGAACCAGGAATCGGCAGAGACAAGCCATGGTCAGGAACTAGCTGAGGTCAAACTGGGAATTATTGGAGACAAGTCATGGTCAGGAACTAGCCAAGGTCAGCTACTAGCTGAGGTTGAACCAGGAATCAGCAGAGACAAGCCATGGTCAGGAACTAACTGAGGTCAGTAGCAGAAAGGCAGAGCAGAGACAAGTCCAAGGGCCGTCCCCCCGAATATTCAATAGCTTTTTGATGATGAGTTTTCTCTCAAAGTCCCTGCCTTGTTCTGAATGAATCTTCAATGGTAGATCATAGTGATTGAAGAACCAATCTGCTCATGTCTAATAATAATCTTTGTATATCTATTTTAGTAGATGGACGGGAGGTGAGGAAAACCTCAGAGGATTGTCTCACTTTGTCTCCAGACTGTAAAGTAGAAGATGAGGACATCACACAGTATAGTCCAGGAGAAAACCCGACTACCTCAAATGTCCATCCGGCACCACACAGTGTAGATGGACCATCGTATTCCTCTTATCCTGAGGAACCTCAGACTGTGCGGGACGGTGCCGGACCATCGTATTCCGCTTATCCTGAGGAACCTCAGACTGTGCGGGATGGTGCTGGACCATCGTATTCCTCTTATCTGACTTATGAGACTGTCAGGGATGGTGCCGTCCTTCAACAGATTTTTACTTGTACCGAGTGTGGAATGTGTTTTGGCAGAAAATCAGATTTAGATAAACACCAACTATCTCACAGAGGTGCAAAGCCACATTCCTGTCCCGAATGCGGGAAGTGTTATCCGCGGAAATCTGCCCTTGTCAGACATCTAAGATCTCATACCGGGGAAAAGCCGTATTCCTGTACTGTGTGCGGGAAATGTTACCCATGGAAATCAGCTCTTGTCAGACATCAAAGGTCTCACACGGGGGAGAAGCTGTATTCCTGCTCTGAGTGCGGGAAATGTTTTCTGTGGCAATCTCAACTTATCAGGCATCAAATAAATCACACAGGCAACATGCCCTTTTCCTGTGCTGAGTGCGGGAAATGCTTCCCGTTGAAATCAGCACTTATCAGACACGAGAGGACTCACACTGGGGAAAAGCCGTATTCCTGTAATGAGTGCGGGAAACGTTTTTCACGGATGTCTTATCTGTCTGAACATCAGAGATGTCACACGGGGGAGAAGCCGTACTCCTGTCCCGAGTGTGAGAAACGCTTTCTACGTAAACCAGATCTGGCCGCACATCAGAGGTCTCACACGGGGGAGAAGCCGTTTTCTTGCCCCGAGTGCGGGAAATGTTTTTCGCAGAAGTCTCATCTTTCCGTACATCTGAGATGCCACTCAGGCATGAAGCCGTATGCCTGCCCCGAGTGCGGGAAAAGCTATCCACGGAAATCAGAACTTGTCACACATCAAAGATCTCACACGGGGGAAAAGCCGTACTCCTGTCCTGACTGCGGGCAGTGTTATACGCTGAAATCAACACTTGTCAGGCATCAGAGGTCTCACACGGGGGAGAAGCCGTATTCCTGCCCTGAGTGCGGGAAATGTTTTTCGGAGAAGTCCTATCTTTCAGTACATCAGCTATGTCACACGGGGGAGAAGCCGTTTTCCTGCTCTGAGTGCCAGAAATGTTTTGTGCGTAAATCGGATCTTGGTAAACATCAGAGATGCCACACGGGCGAGAAGCCGTATTCCTGCCCCAAGTGCGGGAAAAGTTTTTCACAACAGTGCAGTCTTGCCAAACATGTTAGAACCCCACACAACTTTTGAAACGTATTAGGGCCCGGGGTGCGGGAGATGTCTTCTACTTGGATTTTATTTTGCCCTGGAAAAAGGACATCTTGATACAAACCTCAGAACGCTGACTGAACGGTTCTCCGATCTTCAAAAATGTAAAAGTGGCTTCAAAAGAATTTGAGAACCGACCAAAGAAAATAAAGTTACAAGAGGGGGGGGCAGGTCACTGTTGGTTGAGTTCCTCCTGCAATGTAGCCTGATCTCCCCTGGTGAGACAGATGTTCGATATTCCTAGTGGATGAAGAGCAGGGGAGAGATCAGACAAGACTGTCAATGTAGGGGTGGTACCATGGACCTTCACAGACGCCTGCATTTTCTTGGAGAGAGCCACCTACTGGATGGGTTTTGGTAGCAAGCCAACAAAAAAAGTGACTCTGAAGTTAGAATAGCACAGGGTACTGTACTGCAGAAGTCTCCAACCTACCCCGCACCAGGGACCAGCTGCTTGGAAGTCAATCCCTCCACTGACCGGGAAATGAAGTCACTTCACTGACCAGGGGGGTTGGTTGTTATTTGTGTGGTAGTTGCAGCCTGTCACGGGGTTTCAGCTGGTCTCTTCGGGAGGGGGGTTTCGGGAGGTGCTGAGGGGGTGTTGCAGCCTGTCATCTTGGGAGGGGAGACAGATTATCACCTGGGGGGGGTGGTGGTTGCAGCCTGTGATCTTGGGGTGGGGGGGTGTGGCGCAGCCTGGGTTTTACCAGTGCTAGTAAATCTTGTCCCCAGCACGGCTCTCCTTCCTAATACTACACCAGAGGGAAGGGTTTAGTGATACCAGGAAAAGGGGAGCAGGTGCCCTCTGGAGGGTGGAGGATGGCAGTGCAGGTTACACTGCCCCGCCCCCCCAAGCTCCCAGCAGGCCACAGCCTGGGGCAGGTCCGCGGTCTGGGGTTGGGGACCCCTGCTCTACTGCACATATCAAATGCCCAGGAGGAGTAGAATCTGATGGAGTGTATATTTCGTCTGGGACAATAAAGCCACAACATTGACCCGTGCAAAGTGTAACCTAATAATGGTTAAAATCTATATTTCTACTTAAAATCACGATATTCTTTGTAAGTTGATGAATAAAAGTCTGACTTTAGATGTTGTTTTATTATTAAAAGTTTATTTCCTTTTGTTCTTTTTCTATCACGAGTGACCCACATTGACATTCACCCTCCTCATGAATCTCAGGACGTCTGTAGTAGAATCCAGTTATAACGGATCATTGTTTCCGGAGCTGTGGTTCGGCTGGTCCCTTTCTGCATGTGTGGTGGAAGTGTCCCAGGATAAAAAGATTCTGGAGGTGGGTATGCCCACTGATTTATACACTTGTGGACACCAGTATCCCTAAGAACCCTTATGAGACGTTATCCTGAAACCTTCTCAGTGCACAGCCAACCAATTTAGGCTGATATCTTTTATTTTGTACAGTCGCCAAAAGGACCTTGGCGAGGAATTGGAAATCTGGATTCCGACCATAGCACAGGTTAAAGCCAAGATGGCCTGGTATCTGATTAATAAAAAAAATGGCAGCGGTCTTGCTAGGCAAGGTCAAGAAATTTAAGAAGGCCTGGAATCCATGGATCTCCAGTGTTTGGGGGGGTGCGACCCAAATGACTCTTTATGGTTGCTCTAACCGGTGTGTGTCATTATAATTTGCTCCGACCCTTTCCCTACCCTCCCTTCCCTATAAGTTCATCAGATCATGCGCCTATATATCATTCTACCCGTAATTCCTCCTATGCACATCACACTGTCATGTACCTTGGTTGGAGGCCGAGCTGACAAGAGGGCTTCCCTTGCAGCTGTGGTCCAAGCAAGCACCCCTGAAGGCGGTGATAGAGGTACAAGGCTCGAAGAAGCACTGGTTCTGGTAGCTGGGTAGCAGGCGTCTGCCAGGGATGGAGACCTCATCAAGGAAAGCCAGGGTCATACACGGTGAGACTGAAGTGTGGTCAGGTAGCAGGCCAAAGTCAGTACCAGAGGAATCGGCAAAGTGAGGTCCAGCAGTAGGCTGAGGTCAGTACCAAGCAAGCAGGCAGAAAGTAGTCCGAGGATTCAAAAATCAACAGAGCAAGATCAGAAACTAGCCAGGTCAGCAACGGGAGATCAGTCAGCATAAGCAGGAACACGGGGAAGCTGAACAATATCCAGCGATTAACGCACAGCAGGATCTCTTTTAAATAGGCAGCTTAGCGCCAATGCACATGGACGTGCATGCTGGCGCACACGAATGCGCCTACATGTCAGTGCACTCTGGATACTAGCCCGAGCTCGTCTGTATGCTGTTGCACGAACATTAGCTGCACGAGAATGACCATTAGCTGTATTAGTTTCCTGACACACAACCTCCAACCACAAGATCATCTTTATTAGATCACATCTAAGATAGAGAACTCCCCCTCCATCTTTTCTATGTCCCGTGTCTCTATAAACAAAAGGATCAGCATGAATACAAACAGTCCAGTCTTGTGAGGAGTCAAGTCGTGTTTTTGAAACACCAACTACATTCTCATTTCCATTCCTCCTCCGCACCATCACCACCTCCAACCACAAGATCATCTTTCTTAGAGAAACCCCCTCCATGTTTTCTATGTCCCTATAAACAAGAAGACCAGCATGAATACAAACAGCCCAGTCTGGTGAGGAGTCAAGTTGTGTTTCTGTAACACCGATAACCTGCTGTCCAACTCCACTGCCTTACCCAGCAACGCAATTGAAATACCCTTCCAACCATCACAGAAGTCTTCCCAGGGTAGACTCTTTTATATTTACTTCAAACCATGTTTCTCCGAGTGTTTCTTGGGTGATACAGCATCTAACTTCTCAGCAGAGGGTAGACACTTGGTAAAATCAAAAGCACGTAGTGATAATACCCCGACACATAGTGAACAAGCCCAGTTTAACTTGGTGTCCCAGAAGGTAGGAAATTTCTCCAGCTCACTGCATAATTTCTTTATTGACTTAGGCCAAAAAACGTTAGCGCGTTACTGCTGTATCCTACCTTAAAAAATCAAAAGCACTTAGTGGTTATACCCCAGCGCACAGTGAACAAGCCCAGTTTAGTTTGGTGTGCCAGAATGTAGGACATTTCTCCAGCTCACTTCATCAGTTCTTTATTGGCTACATGGCAGGATACAGCAGTAGCAAGCTAACATGATTTGGCCTAGGCCGAAACATGTTAGCTTGTTACTGTTGTATCCTGCCATGTAGCCAATAAAGAATTGACGCAATGGATGTTACCAAGTATAGTAGAGGATTATTGCTACATTTCAAAGGCACTTGGGCCACAGCACAGATGCAGGATCTTGAAGCATGGTCAGGCGGGCAGGAGTCTGGTGGCAGAAGTTTTAAATCAGTATACAGAGGCAGAGTTGGGGCCAGGGCAAGGTCATTATTAGGCTAGCAGAGAAGGTATCCATGAAACAAAGAAAGCCGCTCCAGGTGAATGAGTCTCCAGTTAATCCCCACACACACTAGTCGGGTGCTAGTCCAGCTCACATGCTGTGTATCATAAAGGTATCAGATCAGCAAGCAGAAGGCAAGCCCAGGCGGGGCCAGGCCAAGGTCAGTATCAGGTGATCACAGAAGGTATCGGATCAGCGAGCAGAAGACAAGGTCAGGTCAAAAGCCAGGGTCAGCAATGGAATATCTGGATCAGATCAAGCAGAGTCAAGACGAAGCTGGGTAAGAACATAGATGAAAGTGCATGATTGGGGGTCCAAACATTTGCTGCTCCTTGTCGTACTGATTCCCCAGATTTAGACGTTCACTGATGCTTTGCTCCTTCCGAGGAGCTAGGAGCTCCCCGTTCAGTTTTAATACGGGATCAGACAAAACCTTGCTTGTTTGGACGTTTATCTAAACAGCAGACTTTTATCATTTATAATAACATTTTTTTCCATCAGCTACAATATGTGACCGCTTCCTTCTTCTTCTGTCAATGGTTGTTAAGGAGCTGTGGATGCCGTCACCCGTCATGTGCTTCACAACCGATGATGTCAGAAGCCCCAATTAATTTGCTGGCCATGTAAACAGAGAGGCCGACATCATTCCCCATATGGCCATATTTGGGGCATAACATTGTTCACATCTGGCCATGCCCATATTTGGTAAATGACATCACTGGGTATACCCCGCCCATTTATTTTTTACATTCCAGATGATACCTCAGGGAGCTGTCATTCATGGTGAATGACCGATAGGATCTGATGTGTCAGCCAGTTTTTACCTTTGACAAGTCGGTGGGTGTCGTTCAGTGTGAGGTCTTCATCGCTGGATGATGCGATTAATGAGGATTTAGATTGTGGGTCATTTTTTGATGCTTTTTATTCTTTAAAAAAGAATGCATAAAAAAGTGTGGTGTCTTTATTTACTGTTCACATTTTTTTGGGAATGAACAGCAATATTATGTACCCGTATTTCTATCACATAGGAGGTGCTATCTGGGTGCCCCCTTATTTGTAAATGGGGCCTCCAGACTCTAATGAGCCCCCTTCCTGCAGATCCCCACAACCTCAGGGCCAGGGTTGTAGGGAAGAGGCCCTTGATCTAATCAACATTAGGTGGCCTGGTATAGTTCAGTAAGGGGATCTCATGCCCATCATCCCTCCTTTTCCTGTATGTTGGAAAAAATGGTCTGGTATGGAGTTCGGGGGAGGGGGTCCCTATGCTTTTTTTTCTTGTTTTTTGCATGCGGGTCGCCCTTGACATCCATACCAAGGATAAGAGTCTGCTATGTATTGTTAAGGGAAACCCTAAACTTCAGAAACCCACCCCGATCCAAACCCAAGCTCTCCCCATCCTCCTCTATCCTCCCCGCTCTCCCCCACCCTCCTCCATCCTCCCCGCTCTCTCCAAACCTCCCCTTTCTCCCCCCATCCTCCCCCATCCTTCTCTATCCTCCCGGCTCTACCCCCATCCTCTTCCATCCTCCCTGCTCTCCCCCCATCCACCTCCATCCTCCCCGCTCTCTCCCCATCCTCCCCGTCCTCCCCAAACCTCCCCGTTCTCCCCCCTATCCTCCTCTATCCTCCCGGCTCTCCCCCCATCCTCTTCCACCCTCCCTGCTCTCCCCATCCTCCTCCATCCTCCTCGCTCTCCCCCATCCTCCTCTATCGTCCCGGCTCTCCCCCCATCCTCTTCCATCCTCCCTGCTCTCCCCATCCTCCCTGCTCTCCCCAAACCTCCCCGTTCTCCCCCCATCCTCCTGCATCCTCCCCGCTCTCCCCATCCTCCCTGCTCTCCCCATCCTCCCCGCTCTCCCCAAACCTCCCCGTTCTCCCCCCATCCTCCTGCATCCTCCCCGCTCTCCCCCATCCTCCCTGCTCTCTCCATCCTCCCCGATCTCCCCCATCCTCCTCCATCCTACCCCCATCCTCCTCGCTCTCCCCATCCTCCTCCATTCTCCCCGCTCTCTCCCATTCCTCCACCATCCTCCCCGTTCTCCTCCATCCTCACAGGTTTCCCCCATCCTCCCTGCTCTCCCCATCCTCCCGGTTCTCTCCCATCCTCCCTGCTCTCCCCCATCCTCCCGGTTCTCTCCCATCCTCCCCGCTCTCCCTCATCCTCCCTGCTCTCCTCCATCCTCCCCGCTCTCCCCCATCCTCCCCGCTCTCCCTCATCCTCCCCGCTCTCCCCCATCCTCCCCGCTCTCCCCCATCCTCCCCGCTCTCCGTCATCCTCCCCGCTCTCCCCCATTCTCCCTGCTCTGCCCCATCCTTCCCACTTTCCCCCATCCTCCCCGCTCTCCGTCATCCTCCCCGCTCTCCCCCATTCTCCCTGCTCTCCCCCATCCTTCCGGCTCTCCCCCTTCCTCCCAGCTCTCCCCATCCTCCCCACTCTCCCCCATCCTCCTTCATCTTTCCCCCCATCCTCCTCGCTCTCCCCATCCTCCTCCCCGCTCTCTCCCATCCTCTTCCATTCTCCCCGCTCTCTCCCATCCTCCCCGCTCTCTCCCATCCTCCTCGCTCTCCCCATCCTCCTCCATTCTCCCCGCTCTCTCCCATCCTCTCCTATTCTCCCGGCTCTCCCCCATCCTCCCTACTCTCTCCCATCCTCCTCTATCCTCTCCACTCTCCCCCATCTTCCCCGCTCTCCTTCGTTCTCCCCGCTCTGCCCCCATCCTCCTCGCTCTCCCCATCCTCCTCCATTCTCCCCGCTCTCTCCCATCCTCCTCTATCTTCCCCGCTCTCCCCCATCCTCCCTGCTCTCCCCCATCCTCCCTGCTCTCCCCCATCCTCCCCACTCTCCCCATCCTCCCCACTCTCCCTCATCTTTCTCCATCCTCTCTGCTCTCCCCCATCCTCCCCGCTCTCCCCCATCCTCCTCCATCCTCCCTACTCTCCCCCATCCTTCCCCATTCTCCCCACTCTCCCCCCATCCTCCCTGCTCTCCCCCCATCCTCCTCCATTCTCCCCGCTCTCTCTCATCCTCCCCCATCCTCCCCGCTCTCCCCCATCCTCCTAGCTCTCTCCCATCCTCTCCTATTCTCCCGGCTCTCCCCCATCCTCCCCGCTCTCCCCCTTCCTCCCCACTCTCCTCCATCCTCCCCGATCTCCCCCATCTTCCTCCATCCTCCCCACTCTCCCCCATCCTCCTCCATCCTCCCCACTCTTCCCATAGCCTTGCAGGAGGTAAATGTCTTTTTTGTATGTGTGCGCTGTAATATTGTCTTCTGTTCTATGGTCTTATGGCTGCACCATCTTTAATGCATCTTTTAGGGTGTGCCCCCCAAATATATTGTTTGTCCTCCCACAGCCTGTCATATAAAGGAGAAGGGGCGGGTTGTCACCATGTTATTCCTGGTGTCATCTTTATTGTGATGAGAAGAGCGGGGAAGATTGCGGAGGACGGACCGTTCTTCAATATAACACTCTATGATCACATGGTCTGTGCCGGGGTTCTTTATTACATTTATTGTTCACGTTGTATTTGATTTACAACCACTTTGTATTCATTTCGCAGTTTCAATGTTTTTCAGTTCCCTTTAATGACTTTAATGAGGTTCAGATTCAGGTAATGTTCACCAAACCCAGCTGAACTGAACCCAGGTATGTTCAGCTCATCCCCAACCAAAATAATAATACCAGTAAAGAAGAGATGTGGCCTGATCTGGCAGATGTATGGAGCACCCTGGAGTTTAGTCAGGGTTGCTCCTCACAAATGTATTTGCCAAGAGTAGTTATCCTGGTCGATTGATAGGGATCTATTGATTTCCCCCTAAGTTTGGCCTTGTTGCACTTTTCTCTTCTAGCACTAGGTGGCCGCATACTTGGCGGTACTAGATACAAGAAGGGCAACCCAAGGTCAGGTTATGGGTATGTGGCTGTTCCAGCCAATGAGCAGGGGTTTTCTTTAATCCCTTGGCCTGCTGGGAGAGCTTATAACTTCGGGTGAGGTCAGGTGATCTCTGTTCTGTGCCACCTGGACGGCTGTCTGGGTGGACGTGTGTCGTGTTGCCCTGGGCTGCTAGACCAGAGATTGGGCCTATCCCGGGGGCATCAGGCCGCCAGGCTGTGTGAGGGCCTATCCGGAAGTAAGAGAGCAGCGCAGAGTTAGGATTGTAGCTTGCAGTCCAACCAAAAGTGACGGTTCTGCCGGCTGAAGAACCTGTCATAGTCAAGGGTAGAGGGGAAGCTGTCTTCACGAAGGGACCAACCACCTTTACCAGGGACCACAGTGAGTAACTGAAGCAAGTACCGGAATCATATTCTCACCGAAGGGCACGATGGAGAATCGGGAAACTTCAGACGGTGATCAAGTCAGGCACCCAACCAGCGGAGGAGACGCTTGCAGAGCAGCTTTGTGTGTCAAGCCAGGGACCGAGCCAGTCAGCAGGGGGTGAAGCTTGAGGAGTATCTGGAGTGCCAAGCTAGGGACCCAGCAGAGAAGCGGGGGTGACGCTTGAGGGGGATACCACCGCCAACCTTGGAGGAGCTCAGGGATTCATAGTCAGTGGGTCTAATGAGAGACCAGGAGTATTGAAGAACTACAAGGAGCAGTAGTAGTGGAGCTGAAAGAACTGATACGTTTGAGTTAGGAACTGTTACCATAGGAGACAGCAATCCTGCACGTGCAGAAGTGGTGCCTTGTTGGGGCCTTTCCCTGTACGGCTGCGCTCCTGGAGTCTGACAATTGAGTTTGCAACTATCTAAGGGTGTCCTGGCCCTAACCCTCTTTCCCCAAAAAATATATAAAAGGGACTTTCAAAAGAAATAAAACCTCTTTTACATCCAAGAAGTGTCTGGCGCCCAATGACTTTCACCATCTTTGCACCCACTGTGCCTCACAACCCATCACATATTGAAGAATGTCTGCTATCTTTGGCTTTGGAGGTCCTCATTAGACCAAAAGGGGTAAAAAGATCTTGCTACGTGAATTTTCTAGCTAGAGCTTACTCAAAACTGATATATATAAACTCAACATTTCGATTCCCCTTGGTGGGAGTGGAGATGACCCAATCTATAAGGATATACAGTACATAGACACACAGCACAAGGCCGTGTTCACACTACCAGACGTTTCTCAGGGCTGCAGTTCCTCTGAGCTCCACAAGGTGGCGATCTTCTCACTTCTTCCCAGACAGGAAGTCTATATGGAAGACAGGAAGTGATGTTGGGTACAGACAGGAAGTTCCGGGTGAGAGGTGAGTCGGGAGGAAGTAGAGAGGAGACATTGGTGGAAGTTGTAACAGAGAAGGTAATAAGATCTTATTTTCTATTTACACCCAGTAATCCCCCCCGTCATGTCCGTCCTCTTCCTCCATAGTCACTGTGACGTCTTTTATCTCCAGCAGATGATGATACACACATATATAGTGTGGAAACCTAGATTAACCCCTTCAGGGGCAGAACATTTCCCCCACTTATGGGGCCGGAATATTCTCTTCATTTTGAAGATGTGTCACCTTTCCCACCAATCACCTTCTCACCTCATCAGTCTATAGCAGTGGTCTCCAAACTGCGACCCAGGAGCCAGATGTGGCCCTTTGCTTGCTTTTATCTGGCCCTAGGCACCCTATTCCACCAACTGACAATAATGATGGAGCACCATTCCCTCCACTGACACCATCAATGGGGCACCATTCCCCCCACTGACACCATCAATGGGGCACCATTCCCTCCACTGACACCATCAATGGGGCACCATTCCCCCCACTGACACCATCAATGGGGCACCATTCCCTCCACTGACACCATCAATGGGGCACCATTCCCTCCACTGACACCATCAATGGGGCACCATTCCCTCCACTGACACCATCAATGGGGCACCATTCCCCCCACTGACACCATCAATGGGGCACCATTCCCCCCACTGACACCATCAATGGGGCACCATTCCCTCCACTGACACCATCAATGGGGCACCATTCCCCCCACTGACACCATCAATGGGGCACCATTCCCCCCACTGACACCATCAATGGGGCACCATTCCCCCCACTGACACCATCAATGGGGCACCATTCCCTCCACTGACACCATCAATGGGGCACCATTCCCCCCACTGACACCATCAATGGGGCACCATTCCCTCCACTGACACCATCAATGGGGCACCATTCCCTCCACTGACACCATCAATGGGGCACCATTCCCTCCACTGACACCATCAATGGGGCACCATTCCCCCCACTGACACCATCAATGGGGCACCATTCCCCCCACTGACACCATCAATGGGGCACCATTCCCTCCACTGACACCATCAATGGGGCACCATTCCCCCCACTGACACCATCAATGGGGCACCATTCCCCCCACTGACACCATCAATGGGGCACCATTCCCTCCACTGACACCATCAATGGGGCACCATTCCCTCCACTGACACCATTAATGGGGCACCATTCCCCCCACTGACACCATCAATGGGGCACCATTCCCTCCACTGACACCATCAATGGGGCACCATTCCCTCCACTGACACAATCAATGGGGCACCATTCCCTCCACTGACACCATCAATGGGGCACCATTCCCTCCACTGGCACCATTCCCCCCACTGACACCATCAATAGGGCACCATTCCCCCCACTGACACCATCAATGGGGCACCATTCCCTCCACTGACACCATCAATGGGGCACCATTCCCCCCACTGACACCATCAATGGGGCACCATTCCCCCCACTGACACCATCAATGGGGCACCATTCCCCCCACTGACACCATCAATGGGGCACCATTCCCCCCACTGACACCATCAATGGGGCACCATTCCCTCCACTGACACCATCAATGGGGCACCATTCCCTCCACTGACACCATCAATGGGGCACCATTCCCTCCACTGACACCATCAATGGGGCACCATTCCCTCCACTGACGCCATCAATAGGGCACCATTCCCTCCACTGACACCATCAATGGGGCACCATTCCCTCCACTGACACCATCAATGGGGCACCATTCCCTCCACTGACACCATCAATGAGGCACCATTCCCTACAATGAAACCATCAATGGGGCACCATTCCCCCCACTGACACCATCAATGGGGCACCATTCCCTTCACTGACACCATCAATGGTGCACCATTCCCCCCACTGACACCATCAATGGGGCACCATTCCCTCCACTGACACCATCAATGGTGCACCATTCCCCCCACTGACACCATCAATGGTGCACCATTCCCCCCACTGACACCATCAATGGGGCACCATTCCCTCCACTGACACCATCAATGGTGCACCATTCCCTCCACTGACACAATCAATGAGGCACCATTCCCTACAATGAAACCATCAATGGGGCACCATTCCCCCCACTGACACCATCAATGGGGCACCATTCCCTTCACTGACACCATCAATGGTGCACCATTCCCCCCACTGACACCATCAATGGGGCACCATTCCCTCCACTGACACCATCAATGGTGCACCATTCCCCCCACTGACACCATCAATGGTGCACCATTCCCCCCACTGACACCATCAATGGGGCACCATTCCCTCCACTGACACCATCAATGGTGCACCATTCCCTCCACTGACACAATCAATGAGGCACCATTCCCTACAATGAAACCATCAATGGGGCACCATTCCCCCCACTGACACCATCAATGGGGCACCATTCCCTCCACTGACACCATCAATGGTGCACCATTCCCTCCACTGACACCATCAATGGGGCACCATTCTCTCCACTGACACCATCAATGGGGCACCATTACCTCCACTGACACCATCAATGGGGCACCATTCCCTCCACTGACACCATCAATGGGGCACCATTCCCTCCACTGACACCATCAATGGTGCACCATTCCCTCCACTGACACCATCAATGGGGCACCATTCCCTCCACTGACACCATCAATGGGGCACCATTCCCTCCACTGACACCATCAATGGGGCACCATTCCCTCCACTGACACCATCAATGGGGCACCATTCCCTCCACTGACACCATCAATGGGGCACCATTCCCCCCACTGACACCATCAATGGGGCACCATTCCCTCCACTGAAACCATCAATGGGGCACCATTCCCTCCACTGACACCATCAATGGGGCACCATTACCTCCACTGACACCATCAATGGGGCACCATTCCCTACAATGAAACCATCAATGGGGCACCATTCCCCCCACTGACACCATCAATGGGGCACCATTCCCTCCACTGACACCATCAATGGGGCACCATTCCCTCCACTGACACCATCAATGGGGCACCATTCCCTCCACTGACACCATCAATGGGGCACCATTCCCTCCACTGACACCATCAATGGGGCACCATTCCCTCCACTGACACCATCAATGGGGCACCATTCCCCCCACTGACACCATCAATGGGGCACCATTCCCCCCACTGACACCATCAATAGGGCACCAATCCCTCCACTGACACCATCAATGGGGCACCATTCCCTCCACTGACACCATCAATGGGGCACCATTCCCCCCACTGACACCATCAATAGGGCACCAATCCCTCCACTGACACCATCAATGGGGCACCATTCCCTCCACTGACACCATCAATGGGGCACCATTCCCTCCACTGACTCCATCAATGGGGCACCATTCCCTCCACTGACACCATCAATGGGGCACCATTCCCTCCACTGACACCATCAATGGGGCACCATTACCTCCACTGACACCAATGATGGAGCACCATTCCATCCACTGATGAGCACCATTCCCTTCACTGACACCAATGATGGACCACCATTCCCTCCACTGACACCAATGATGGAGCACCATTCCCTCCACTGACACCAATGATGGAGCGCCATTCCATCCACTGACACCAATGCTGGAGAACCATTCCATCCACTGACACCAATGATGGAGCGCCATTCCATCCACTGACACCAATGCTGGAGAACCATTCCATCCACTGACACCAATGATGGAGCACCATTCCATCCACTGACACCAATGCTGGAGAACCATTCCATCCACTGACACCAATGGTTTAGCGCCATTCCATCCACTGATGAGCACCATTCCCTTCACTGACACCAATGATGGAGCACCATTCCCTCCACTGACACCAATGATGGAGCACCATTCCCTTCACTGACACCAATGATGGAGAACCATTCCATCCACTGACACCAATGCTGGAGAACCATTCCATCCACTGACACCAATGATGGAGAACCATTCCATCCACTGACACCAATGCTGGAGAACCATTCCATCCACTGATGAGCACCATTCCCTCCACTGACACCAATGATGGAGCACCATTCCCTTCACTGACACCAATGATGGAGAACCATTCCATCCACTGACACCAATGAAAGAGCACTATTCCCTCCACTGACACCAATGATGGAGCACCATTCCCTCCACTGACACCAATGATGGAGCACCATTCCATCCACTGACACCAATGATGGAGCACCATTCCCTCCACTGACACCAATGATGGAGAACCATTCCATCCACTGACACCAATGAAAGAGCACTATTCACTCCACTGACACCAATGAAAGAGCACTATTCACTCCACTGACACCAATGAAAGAGCACTATTCACTCCACTGACACCAATGATGGAGCACCATTCCCTCCACTGACACCAATGATGGAGCACCATTCCCTCCACTGACACCAATGATGGAGCACCATTCCCTCCACTGACACCAATGATGGAGCACCATTCCCTCCACTGACACCAATGATGGAGCACCATTCCATCCACTGATGAGCACCATTCCATGCACTGACACCAATGATGGAGCACCATTCCATCCACTGATGAGCACCATTCCATGCACTGACACCCATCGATGGGGAACTATTTTTCTCAATGATATCAACAATGGGGTACTATTCCTCTCATTTAAATCAATGATAGAGCACTGATGTTGGGGCATTTTCCACTCCAGCTGGCCACAGCCCCCCGGCCCCTCTGCAGCCTGAAGGACAGTAAACTGGCCCTTTGCTTAGAAAGTTTGGAGACCCCGGGTCTATAGTAACGAATTATATGATGTTTATTGTAGTGGGGGATGGGTGATTTATTTTTTCAGGGGGGGGGGGGATTTATAATAGGGATGTCTTTATGAATGAATTCTAACGAAAAAATAAATATTCCCAATGTATGTGACGGTTCTCCATTGATCCATGTCATGGTATCTCCGTACTGCCCAACTTTAGAACTTGAAAAAAGAAGGATGAGCCGGGAGAAGATGTAGCACGTTCTGGGGTGAAAAGTGGAGAAATCAGGAGTCATGTACCCCATGGCCGTGTCCAGCATCCCATGACTTTGGTTTGGTAATAGTTTGTCCTATTCGCCTTACAAATAACCAGAATTCAGTAACAAGGACCCCTACAAAGAGTTCACGAAGGTTGCAAGACTTTGTTTCAAATCCAAGCAGATTTACTCATCCTTAGAGGGAGATTCTGGGAGGATTGCGTATAATTACCCTTATCTTTATTAATTAAAAGCAACTGGAGAGGTGAGGAGGATTCTGGGAATTCTGGGACATTATCCAGTAACAGACAAGGGATGTGTCTGGATGGTGACTGTATCATTGTGTGTGTCAGGTTCCTATAAGGTGTCAGGATGTCACTGTCTATTTCTCCATGGAGGAGTGGGAGTATTTAGAAGGACACAAGGATCTCTACAAGGACGTCATGATGGACAATCAGCCGCCCCTCACATCACCGGGTAAGAGGAGACTTTATTGTAAAGGAGAGAGCAGTACGGAGGCTCCACCTAGATCCCCCATCATCTGATAAACACATAGAAACAATGTATTCAGTCAGTGTGTGTGTTTCCTACAGATGGATCCAGTAATGGGAACCCACCAGAGAGATGTCCCCGTCCTCTGTATTCCCGGGATTCCACACAGGAAGATCACACCATCCCCCACCATCATCAGGTAGATGAGGAACAATTATTGGTAGTTATGATTTATACACAGCATGTTTGTTACAATGAATGTTTTATTATATATTCAGAGGGAAAATCTCGAAAATTATAATATTGTTGTTAAGGAAGAGTATAAAGAGGAGGATGGGGAGTATGGAGTGATGGAGGAGTTTTCTGAAGACCACAAGGATATGATGGAGCCACCTAATACCAGGAACCCACCAGAGAGATGTCCCCGTCCTCTGTATTCCCGGGATTCCACACAGGAAGGTCACACCATCCCCCACCATCATCAGGTAGATGAGGAACAATCACTGATAGTATCATTAGGATCTGTACATTATCTACATTGTTACCATTGATGTCATTTTTATTATATATTCAGAGTGGAAACCTGAGAGATCCTAAAGTTGAGGTGAAAGAAGAGATAAGTGAGGAGGATGAAGAGGATCGGGTGATGGAGGAAGAGCACGAAGATCTGTACCAGGACACCATGTTGGAGTCATCCAGCTACAGGAACCCACCAGAGAGATGTCCCCGTCCTCTGTATTCCCGGGATTCCACACAGGAAGATCACACCATCCCTCACCATCATCAGGTGAGTAGGGTGGAGTATCTAGAACATGAAAGTGACTTGTGGAGATGAAGTATGGATCCTAGAGGATGATACGATTAATTCTCTCCTTCTCTTGGTTTAGGGTGAAGATCTGATAGTTATTAAAGTTGAGGTTAAATCAGAAGAAGAAGAGAGGTATGTGAGGGATGATCAGCAGTCTATGGAGGAGGATGGAATAACGGGGACATTTATAGAGGAGGACACTCCTACAGAGATCAGCACAGGTGGGTCATTAACACTAAATTCATTCCTATGTTCATGGTTTGGTCCAGAATAGGATGGAGACGGAGCTCTATCAGCTTTTAATAAACTGGTAATGGTCACTTTCCTGAACTGTGGGGCTCCGCTGAAAGAAAAATATTGAGTGTCTCTTTTCTAACATCAACATAGATACGAAAAATCATAATCTGCCTTTATTAGGATGTTTTATCTCCCAAAGTAAATTTACAGCCTGCTTTATTACTGCTGCTAAACTCTAATAGTTTGGGGGGGGGGGGGGGGGGGTGTTGCTTTTCTCCCATTTGCCAAAAATCATTGAGGTGCTATGCTACAGAGTCCTCACCCCTGTGCTCCATATATTAATTGTTTGTTACATACTCCAGACCCCTGTATTTTATACTTTATGTTGTATGTTACATACCCCTGACCTCTATATATTATGTATGTTACATACCCCTGACCTCTATACATTATGTTATATGTTACATACCCCTGACCTCTATATATTATGCTGTATGTTACATACACCTGACCTCTGTACATTATGTTGTATGTTACAGACCCCTGACCTCTATACATTATGTTATATGTTACATACCCCTGACCTCTATATATTATGCTGTATGTTACATACACCTGACCTCTGTACATTATGTTGTATGTTACAGACCCCTGACCTCTATACATTATGTTGTATGTTACATACCCCTGACCTCTATACATTATGTTGTATGTTACAGACCCCTGACCTCTGTACATTATGTTATATGTTACAGACCCCTGATCTCTATACATTATGTTGTATGTTACATACTCCTGACCTCTATACATTATGTTGTATGTTACAGACCCCTGACCTCTATACATTATGTTGTATGCTACAGACCCCTGACCTCTGTACATTATGTTGTATGTTACAGACCCCTGACCTCTATACATTATGTTGTATGTTACATACCCCTGACCTCTATACATTATGTTGTATGTTACATACTCCTGACCTCTATACATTATGTTGTATGTTACATACTCCTGACCTCTATACATTATGTTGTATGTTACATACTCCTGACCTCTATACATTATGTATGTTACTTACCCCTGACCTCTATACATTATGTTGTATGTTACATACTCCTGACCTCTATACATTATGTTGTATGTTACATACTCCTGACCTCTATACATTATGTATGTTACTTACCCCTGACCTCTATACATTATGTTGTATGTTACATACCCCTGACCTCTATAGATTATGTTGTATGTTATAGACCCCTGACCTCTGTACATCATGTTGTATGTTACATACCCCTGACCTCTATACATTATGTTGTATGTTACATACTCCTGACCTCTATACATTATGTATGTTACTTACCCCTGACCTCTATAAATTATGTTGTATGTTACATACCCCTGAGCTCTGTACATTATGTTGTATGTTACATACGACTGACCTCTGTACATTATGTTGTATGTTACATACTTCTGACCTCTGTACATTATGTTGTATGTTACATACTCCTGACCTCTATACATATGTTGTATCCTCTGCCCCCTTTACATCACACCCACAGTAGTGTCCTCTGCCCCCCCCCCACACAGTAGCCAGTAGCGTCCTCTGCCCCCCCCACACAGTAGCCAGTAGCGTCCTCTGCCCCCCCACACAGTAGTGTCCTCTGCCCCCAAAGGACACTAGTAATCTTTGTATTTCTATTTTAGTAGATGGACGGGAGATGAGGAAAACCTCAGAGGATTGTCTCACTTTGTCTCCAGACTGTAAAGTAGAAGATGAGGACATCACACAGTATAGTCCAGGAGAAAACCCGACTACCTCAAATGTCCATCCGGCACCACACAGTGTAGATGGACCATCGTATTCCTCTTATCCTGAGGAACCTCAGACTGTGCGGGACGGTGCCGGACCATCGTATTCCTCTTATCCTGAGGAACCTCAGACTGTGCGGGACGGTGCCGGACCATCGTATTCCTCTTATCCTGAGGAACCTCAGACTGTGCGGGACGGTGCCGGACCATCGTATTCCTCTTATCCTGAGGAACCTCAGACTGTGCGGGACGGTGCCGGACCATCAGATTCCTCTTATCCTGAGGAACCTCAGACTGTGCGGGACAGTGCCGGACCATCGTATTCCTCTTATCCTGAGGAACCTCAGACTGTGCGGGACGGTGCCGGACCATCGTATTCCTCTTATCCTGAGGAACCTCAGACTGTGAGGGACAGTGCTGGACCATCGTATTTCTCTTATCCTGAGGAACCTCAGACTGTGCGGGACGGTGCCGGACCATCGTATTCCTCTTATCCTGAGAAACCTCAGACTGTGAGGGACGGTGCCGTCCTTCAAAGGATGTTTTCCTGTAATGAGTGTGGGAAATGTTTTGTCAAAAAGTCAGGTTTAGGCAGACACCAATTATCTCACACAGGGGAAAATACGTTTTCCTGTCCAGAGTGCGGGAAATGTTATTCACGGAAATCACAACTTGCCAGACATCTAAGATCCCACACGGGCGAGAAGCCGTATTCCTGTAATGAGTGCGGGAAATGTTACCCATTGAAATCAGCACTTGTCAGACATCAGAGATCTCACACAGGGGAGAAGCCGTATTCCTGTCCTGAGTGCGAAAAATGTTTTCTGTGGCAATTCCAACTTGTCAGACATCAGTTAAATCATACGGGCCAGATGCCATATTCCTGTCCTGAGTGCGGGAAATGTTTCCCGTTGAAATCAGCCCTTGCCAGACATCAAACGTCTCACACGGGAGAGAAGCCGTATTCCTGTCCTGAGTGCGGGAAATGTTTTTCACGGAAATCCTATCTTTTGGCACATCAGAGGTCTCACTCAGGGGAGCAGCCTTATTCCTGTCCTGAGTGTGGGAAACGTTTTCTGAGAAAACCAGATCTCCTTTCGCATCAGAGGACTCACACGGGGGAGAAACCTTATTTTTGTTCTGAGTGTGGGCAATGTTTCCCCCTGAAATCAACACTCATCAGACATCAGAGGTCTCACACGGGGGAGAAGCCGTATTCCTGCCCTGAGTGTGGGAAATGTTTTACGCAGAACTCCCACCTCTCTGTACATCTGAGATGCCACTCGGGCAACAAGCCACATTCCTGCCCTGAGTGCGGGAAATGTTATCCGCGGAAATCAGAACTCATCACGCATAAAAGAACTCACACGGGGGAGAAGCCGTTCTCCTGTCCCGAGTGCGGCAAATGTTACCCGCTGAAATCAACGCTTGTCAGGCATCAAAGATCCCACACGGGGGAGAAGCCGTATTCCTGCCTCGAGTGCGGGAAATGTTTTGTAGAGAAGTCCTACCTTTCGGTTCATAAACGATGTCACACAGTGGAGAAGCCGTATTCATGCAATGCGTGCGGGAAATGTTTTGTACGCAAGTCAGATCTTGCTAAACATCAGAGATGCCACACGGGGGAGAAGCCGTATTCCTGTCCCAAGTGCGGGAGATGCTTTTCACAACAGTCCAGTCTCATCAAACATCAGAGAACCCACACAACCAGCATAGGCTAGAGCCAGGTTAGGCATCCGACGTCCACTTCTGCTACGTTAGAGGTCCTGTTGTATGACAGATTAGACACTACTAGGGGCTAAGTGCATAGTAGATAGGCTATCTCTGAGTTCCAGAGCCGCACCGCAGTCTTTGCATGTGAGAAGCTGCATTCCAGGCTGGTTGGACAACAGTTGGAAGATCTCCCCATCACTGCTGATCTCGTCTTCGGGTCTCCAACACAAAGACAGAGGCTGCATCATCCTCAGAGGCCCCCACATCTGGAGTTTACCGCAACATTCATCTGGAGGAGTCTCTGTTAATAACTATATATACTCGGGTTTATGTGCACAATCCCCCCTGGACCCCCTTTGCTGAGAGGACCTGTTTGTACATTGGATGTATGTACTGTTATTATTCTCTTATATAAAGCTTGTATTATTTCCATACTGGTGTCCATCTCTATACTTACTTACTTATCAAACCCACTCTTCCACTTAGTGAAGGTTCTACAACCTTCCCACATAACAGCTCCGCCCGGTGCTCAGACCTCGAGGCTGCCGACACCTCCAACCTACCAGAGTAAGGAACGGGATGGTTAGCACTCAAGATGACACCCAAAAAATGGCATTTCTTTATTGAAAAGACATGTACAACGCTGTGAGAACAGCCTACATGTTTCGGACATTAGTTTTATAGTCATGACGTTCCGAAACGCGTAGGCTGTTTTTACAGAATTGTGCATGTCTTTTCAATAAAGGAATACTAGTTTTTGGATGTCATCCTGAGTGTCAACCATCCCTTTCCTTACTCTGGTACGTTGGAGGTGTCGGCAGCCTCGAGGTCTGAGCACCGGGAGGAGCTGTTATGTGGGAAGGTTATAGCACCTACATGCCTGTTTTCCTTCTGACATAATATCCTGTTTAGGGAGGGCCATTTCTCATGCCCCCCCATAGCTTAAAAGAGGGCTACAATTTATTTTTGGATTCTTCAACCTTCACTGCCCCCCCCCCAACCTGCATGAAGTCCCCCCAAATTCTTTACCAGGCCCTTTGGGCATGGTATGGATTGGGAGGGGGAAAATCACATGTAAATCTCAAGGGGAAAAAAAGCAAGAAGTCCCTCAAGCATAACATTATTATCTGAGCAAGGCCAGAAAGGGGGGGGCCTTGCTCCCCCATACGCTTCTGAACCTTACCAAGCCACATGTCTTCAACATCAGAGGATTGCCCTTGGCAAAATGTCCCCCCCAACCCTGGCTTCCATTGACTTCAATTGGGTTTGAATTCATTGCCAAAACTTTACTGATGTTTGCCGAAGCCGCATCTTACTGAACCAGGTACATTCGGCTTATCACTTGAAGGTCAGTGAAGGTATTATAGGAACAATGCCCAATATCTGTATCTGTGGCACCACTGACTTATGTTTGGCTCCCACCCCCAATACATTGCCGGGAGGATATCAACTGACAGCAGACACATACGGATCCATATGTAACAGGGTGTTAGTCACGTTGTTTCCCTCTACTGAGATTTCTGGTGCAGTTCTCACTTTCTACCACTAGATGTCCTTAATTTCCTTACTTGGAATCATGTTCAAGAGAAGTGCTTCCTTTTGTTCTGTCGTCTAGGTGGAGTCAGGCTTGGCACCAGTGTGTCCTCGGCCATGGTCTCTGCACGCCATCTTGGGGGAACCTGTGTCTGATTGGATGCAACCTTCCCTTGAGATTTGGGCAGACTTTTTGATAGAAAAGAGTCATATATTTCACCTGCTGTGGCCAGTGGAATGTAAGTCATTCTACGTGGGGAAGGCAGGTAGGTTCAGACACCCCCTTGTGCAGCTGAGCCTAGGCACAGGTTTCTTTAAAGAGGGGACAGTCTAGGGACATCCCGACACCTCCGGTTTTTACCCCGTCAAGAGAAGGAACTTCTCTGAATGCAGCCAGCATACCGGTCTGGTGTGAGCATGTGCACCAGTTGGGCAGTCTAGCATCCCTCTCAGCAGGTCACAGTGATCGGTCATGACCAAATCTGCTTAAGGTAGCAAGCCTTGGGCAACCTATCGAACGTAAGCTCTGTAATGCCTACTATACTATTGAAACTGCCTTATGTTTGATGTGGAGAAGTGTCTAGTTACTTTTGGAAGAATGTTTAACCTTATTTTCCACTGCCGATTACTTGGCACAGTAAAGAAAAGCTTAAGGGAAAACTTGTGTTGCCTGATCCCTCTGCACCATAGCCACACATAAGCCCCACTTACATATACCTACCTGGTCACTACAAGTTGACCACACAGAAGAGAGGACACCATACTGCAAATGAGTCTCCAACTGTTTTACAATTTCACCAAATTAAACCCAACCTCGAACACCAATGGCTATGACTGGATTCCAGATCAAACAATAGTAGTGTGGAAGGGAAGCTCCCTCGTCCGAAAATCTCCAACTGAACTTTCATCACTTCAACCACTTATGGAGCTCCTCCTAACCAGCTCACATCCGACCAATTAGGTATGTGTCCTTTCTTTAACCTCCTGGCTAACCAATTAACCTTCCTTTGCATGGCTCCACTTCTCACCCAGTCGTACTGCCCCTACACATATTTCTTTTCCTCTCTTAGCTCTGGATTTCCATAGTCATACCAACAATGGAAAAATAGAAGGAAAAATAGAAGAAAAAGACCAAACGGTCCATCAAGTCTTCTCCTGTAATCAAATGTTAGGGGTTTCACGAGGCAAAAGGTAGTCTATAGGGTCAGGATGATGGAAAGGGTTTCCTTTTCTGGTGACCCACTGACATTCTGAGGGAAGGAGCTGAGATTATGGATGCTATTTTTTTGTCTCCACTCCAAGTGCTCCACATTCTCCATCTCGGGCGGCTTTCTGCTGCTGAAGGCCAGGCCAAGGTGAGAGGATTGGCTGAGTCTTATCTGTTTCCACACTACGAGACATTTCTTGAGGTTGCAGTTCCTCTGAGCTCCACAAGGTGGTGATCTCACTTCTACCCAGACAGGAAGTCTCTATGGAAGACAGGAAGTGATGTCAGGTATAAATAGGAAGTTCCAGGTGAGAGGTAAGTCGGGAGGGAGCAGAGAGGAGACATTGCTGGAAGTTTCAGCAGACGAGGTAATAAGATCTTATTTTCTATTTACACCCAGTAACCCCCCGTCATGTCCGTCCTCTTCCTCCATAGTCACTGTGACGTCTTTTATCTCCAGCAGATGATGATACACACATATATAGTGTGGAAACCTAGATTAACCCCTTCAGGGTCAGAACATTCCCCCACTTACAGGGCCAAAACATTTTCTTCATTTTGGAAATGTGTCTCCATCAGTCCATCCCTCCGGAGAGGACCCACCTCTTTCCTCTTGAGGGTTTTCCTCTCTGAAGATGGCGAATTTTGATGAAAAGCAAAACTTGTCCAGACTTGCTATGGGAATGGAGTCCCAAACGTTTCCCAGGAGACAGCGGAGGAGTGCGGGAGGGGGCGTGACTCCCGCGGGAGTCTAGTCCCGGAAGTGGGTGCAGATACCTGTATTATACAGGTATCTACACCCCCCTCCCCCCTGAAAGGTGCCAACTGTGGCACCGGAGGGGGGGAGGAATCCGATGAGCGGAAGTTCCACTTTTGGGTGGAACCCCGCTTTAAATGGGTTTTCATTACGATGTGTACGAATTTTCAGAATGAAAAACCACATCCACAGTTCCATCCTTCTTCAAATTTTCATACTTCAGTGGTCAGAACATTCCCCCACTTACGGGGCCGGAACATTCTCCTCATTTTGGAGATGTGTCACCTTTCCCACCAATTTTGTCTTATTGGTCTATATTAACAGATACTATAATACAGAATGTTGGTTTTATTTAGAGGTGGATTTATAATACAAACTGTACACTTGTATTTTATAAGCTTTGTGTAGATATATTGAGAAATAATAATTATTCCTGAAGTCTGTGAAGGTTCAACACAAGGGATGTGTCTGGATGGTGACTGTATCATTGTGTGTGTCAGGTTCCTATAAGGTGTCAGGATGTCACTGTCTATTTCTCCATGGAGGAGTGGGAGTATTTAGAAGGACACAAGGATCTCTACAAGGACGTCATGATGGACAATCAGCCGCCCCTCACATCACCGGGTAAGAGGAGACTTTATTGTAAAGGAGAGAGCAGTACAGAGGGTCCACCTAGATCCCCCATCATCTGATAAACACATAGAAACAATGTATTCAGTCAGTGTGTGTGTTTCCTACAGATGGATCCAGTAATGGGAACCCACCAGAGAGATGTCCCCGTCCTCTGTATTCCCGGGATTCCACACAGGAAGGTCACACCATCCCTCACCATCATCAGGTAGATGATTGACAATTATTGGTAGTTATGATTTATACACAAGCATTTTGTTATAATGAATGTTTTATTAAATCTTTCAGAATGAAAACTCCAAGGATAATATTGTTGTAAAGGAAGAATTTACAGGGGAGGATGAGGAATATGGAGTGATGGAGGAGTTTTCTGAAGGATACAAGGATATGATGGAGCCACCTAATACCAGGAACCCACCAGAGAGATGTCCCCGTCCTCTGTATTCCCGGGATTCCACACAGGAAGGTCACACCATCCCCCACCATCATCAGGTAGATGAGGAACAATCACTGATAGTATCATTAGGATCTGTACATTATCTGCATTGTTACCATTGATGTCATTTTTATTATATATTCAGAGTGGAAACCTGAGAGATCCTAAAGTTGAGGTTAAAGAAGAGATAAAAGAGGAGGATGATGAGGATGGGGTGATGGAGGAAATACACAAAGATCTGTACCAGGACACCATGGTGGAGTCATCCAGCTACAGAAACCCACGAGAGAGATGTCCCCGTCCTCTGTATTCCAGGGATTGCACACAGGAAGGTCATAGCTATGGACACCTTTATCAGGTTGGTGGAAAGGAGCATCCAGAACATAAAAGTAACTCATGTAGACAATGTGTGGAGCTTACAAGATGATTATGTTTTCTATTTGGTCTCACAATATAAAGTTTATATTTTACAGATGATATTCTCTCTCATTTTCTTGATTTAGAGTGGAGATCCAATCGATATAGAATTTGAGGTTAAAGCAGAAGAAGAAGAGAGGTATGTGAGGGATGATCAGCAGTCTATGGAGGAGGATGGAATAACGGGGACATTTATAGAGGAGGACACTCCTACAGAGATCAGCACAGGTGGGTCATTAACACTAAATACATTCCTCCCTCCTGTCAGGGGCATATCAGTGGCCGTCGGGCAAATATGCGTGCACACAGGTGCACAAGAAGCTCTTCCAGGACAATTCTGCTTAATTCTTCACCAGGGGGCGCCGGAGCGCTCCCGCGTGTGCCCGTACGCGCGTTCGCGAGTGCGCGCGCGCGCCCGTTTGCGCTAGCGCTGTTTTGGCGCCAAGGGCCCTTTAAAAGGATGACAGGTGCTTCTGTCAGGTGCTGTTTGTCAAACACAAGAAAAAAGACCTCTCCTGCGCTCAGGTGTCCATGAACTGGATATGTGGTGCAGCCACCTATAGAAGTAATGCCTAGCGTCTTGCAGCCCTCATTTGAACAATGGGTATTCAAGCTATAAAAAACAGAAAAGAAAGAGGGCGCACCAACCTAGTGCATTACCACTGGTAAACTTTAATGCAGCATAAAAACAGTAAAAATTATACTCACAAACGAGCTAGTGAAAATAGCTTTCAAAAGGGCGCAAAAGCGCTGTTTCTGTGGATCGACACCCCAGGACCTGTTGCCGAGAGGATAGGACCAGCGCAAATGGCTGATGGCTTACGCGTTTCGGGGGAGCACCCCTTTCTTCAGAGCCTAAGCGGGCAATGGTTGGTCTCTCGAATTGCTCTCTCTATAAATGTATGTGCCTGTGTCTACCCCACCCAATTAGTGACGACGCCCCCTCCCACAGGTATTAGGCACCACCCACCCATTCGGGTTAACCCTCTCTATCCCATCCCTCTGAGTGTGATTCCCCATTTGTTAGCCAAAATATAGAGGGCAAACATCACTCAATGTAATCTGCTAAAGAGATAATGGTAGTGGTAATACTAGTATAAAAAGAAATTGATTAATTGAAAAAATAAATAGATATAAAAAGATATAAAGTATATAGAAACACTGGACCAGTAGGTCAATTCCACTCTCACCATATGCTATGTGCAGCAGGGCAGGGGAAGAGGGATTGGGTGCGCCAAAACGAAGACATCTCGTTTTCATGCAGCTCTAATTGTGTCCCCATGCCCCCGATCTACTGGGGTGAATGATGCCAAGCTCCTCCGGCTCCCAGGAGCCCTAATGGTGATAATGTTGGTAGTGGAGCGATTGGTAGAGAGCGCGCGGCCTAATACCTGTGGGAGGGGGCGTCGTCACTAATTGGGTGGGGTAGACACAGGCACATACATTTATAGAGAGAGCAATTCGAGAGACCAACCATTGCCCGCTTAGGCTCTGAAGAAAGGGGTGCTCCCCCGAAACGCGTAAGCCATCAGCCATTTGCGCTGGTCCTATCCTCTCGGCAACAGGTCCTGGGGTGTCGATCCACAGAAACAGCGCTTTTGCGCCCTTTTGAAAGCTATTTTCACTAGCTCGTTTGTGAGTATAATTTTTACTGTTTTTATGCTGCATTAAAGTTTACCAGTGGTAATGCACTAGGTTGGTGCGCCCTCTTTCTTTTCTGTTGTTTAGGTGCTGTTTGTCTGCAGCTCTGTACCTGAGTTCCTGTTTTCCGCCTGATTTGTATTTGCTAGTGACCCGGCTACGTCTGACCAGTCTCCAATCCGACCCGGCTTGTCTGACCTTGTTTATCTGATTACCTGTTGCCGAACTTCTGCCTGCCTGACTATTCCTGGATCATCCCTTTGTCATATCTGCCTGATCTCCTGCTGAACGGACTGTCTGACTTGCTTCTGCCTGTGTCCTGTGACGCTGCTTCCAGCCTGCTTGTCAAGCATCCTGCCGCTGCCTTCTCAGCTACCTGCCTGCCTACCGGCCTACATCTGCCTACCTGCATCCGCAGCTCAGCCATCCCTGAGGGGCATCCTTCCAGATCATCATCTGCTTCTGCTGGAACCGCATCAGGCCCTCCTACCCACTGTGCTCAAGAGACCACTGTTCCCACTTCCAGTGGCTCCTGAACCAGCGCTTAAGAGAGGTCTCCTTCTACCAGTCAGGCTCAACTACCAGGTACCTTACACCTCCATACTGCTCACTGATTGGTCCAAAGAAGACTGGATGATATCAGTCTTAGTATGCTGGTAATGCTCTTCTTCCTAAACTGTGGCCCTCGTCCTGCATATTAGATCTTCTTCCCCTCAGATAAACCCCCTTCTCTGTGCCTCACACAGTTTAGATGCCTAGACTGGACTTGGGTGGCAGGAAGATGTCGGTTTGCACCCTTTTTATCATAGTAGCACAAATAATATAAAACATATTTTGCATTTTTTAGGTTGTCTAATATCTTACCTCCCTAAAAAAAAAAATACTTTCTTACTGCCACAAATGACTGGTGGGGTATGTTCCTCTTTCTGGTGGTCTAAAATCATTGGGGTGCTATATTACCAACTCCTGAACCCTGCATGCTTTGCATTCTATTGTTTGTTACATACTCCTGACCCCTTCTCTCTGTACATTATGTTGTATGTTACATACATTGCACTTACACGTCAGTTACCCTCTGCCCCCTATTATATATAACATTTTAAGGATTGTTTTGTCACATCAAACATTTGGAACCTTAAACAGAAAGTGATAATGAGGGAGGAGTCATTAACCCAATGATGGTGGTCTTCAGGATCAGTCCAGTCTTCATCTTGGTTGTTCTCCCCCCATCCTCACTCTCTGACCTCTGGTGGGGCTCAGCCCCGCTGTTATTCATGACTAAATCATGGACTAAATAAGGAAGTGCAGGACTTCTTGTGTTGGGAAGATGGCAATGATGGATAGAGGGGGTGGGGACACTCGTCCTATAATCGTATAAAAGACAGTTCTCGTTGTTTCCTCACTCTCTGACTAAGGTCCATGAATAAAGAAATGAACTGGTAGGAGATCAGAGGACCCATTTACTAGTTACCTTGAGGGGGGAATTGTAAGATCCTCAGAGACAAAGCTGCCTGATGTGGGCGGAGTCCTGGTTTAGGGGAACCAATCTGCTCATGTCTAGTAATAATCTTTGTATTTCTATTTTAGTAGATGGACGGGAGATGAGGAAAACCTCAGAGGATTGTCTCACTTTGTCTCCAGACTGTAAAGTAGAAGATGAGGACATCACACAGTATAGTCCAGGAGAAAACCCGACTACCTCAAATGTCCATCCGGCACCACACAGTGTAGATGGACCATCGTATTCCTCTTATCCTGAGGAACCTCAGACTGTGCGGGACGGTGCCGGACCATTGTATTCCTCTTATCCTGAGGAACCTCAGACTGTGAGGGACGGTGCCGGACCATCGTATTCCTCTTATCCTGAGGAACCTCAGACTGTGCGGGACGGTGCCGGACCATCGTATTCCTCTTATCCTGAGGAACCTCAGACTGTGAGGGATGGTGCCGGACCATCGTATTCCTCTTATCCTGAGGAACCTCAGACTGTGCGGGACAATGCCAGACCATCGTATTCCTCTTATCCTGAGGAACCTCAGACTGTGAGGGACGGTGCCGGACCATCGTATTCCTCTTATCCTGAGGAACCTCAGACTGTGCGGGACGGTGCCGTCCTTCCAACACATAAGAGGTTTCCCTGTCCTGAGTGCGGGAAGTGTCTCCGTTCTAAATACAAACTTAAAGAGCATAAAAGATCTCACACGGGGGAGAAGCCGTATTCCTGCCCCGAGTGCGGGAAATATTACGTGCAGAAATCAGTACTTGTCAGACATCAGAGATCTCACACGGGGGAGAAGCCATATTCCTGTCCTGAGTGTGGGAATTGCTTTTCATTGAAAGCAGCTCTTGTCAGGCATCAGAGGTCTCACATGGGTGAGAAGCCATTTTCCTGCACCGAGTGTGGAAAATGTTTTTCACGGAACACTAGCCTTTCTGTACACCAGAGAAGCCACTCGAGCAACACACCGTATTCTTGCCCAGAGTGCGGGAAATGTTATCCACAAAAATCAGAACTTGTCAAACATCAAAGATCTCACACAGGGGAGAAGCCGTATTCCTGCTCGGAGTGCGGGAAATGTTATTCGCAAAAATCAGCACTTGTCAACCATAAAAGATCTCACACGGGGGAAAAGCCCTACTCTTGTCCGGAGTGCGGGAAGTGTTATTCGCTGAAATCAACACTTGTCATACATCAGAGATCCCACACAGGCAAGAAGCCGTATTCCTGTCCTGAGTGCGGAAAATGTTACCCACGGCAATCTTCACTTGCCAGACATCTAAGATCCCACACGGGTGAGAAGCCGTATTCCTGCCCCGAGTGCGGGAAATGTTTTTCACAGAACTCCCATCTTTCTGAGCATCTGAAATGCCACTCGGGCAGCAAGCCGTATTCCTGCCCTGAGTGTGGGAAATGTTATCCACGGAAATCAGCACTTGTCCAACATCAAATATCTCACACGGGGGAGAAGTCCTATTCCTGCTCTGAGTGCGGAAAATGTTATCTACGAAAAACAGAACTTGTCAGACACCAAAGATCTCACACGGGGGAGAAGCCTCACTCCTGTCCTGAGTGCGGGAAATGTTATCTGTGGAAATCAGAACTGGTCACACATCAGAGGTCTCACACAGGGGAGAAGCCGTACTTCTGTCTTGAGTGTGGGAAATGTTTTCCCTTTAAATCGACACTTGTCAGACATCAGAGATCTCACACGGGCGAGAAGCCGTATTCCTGTTCTGAGTGTGGGAAATGTTTTGGCGAGAAGTCCTCCTATTTGATACATCGGCATCGTCACACTGGGGAGAAGCCATTTTCCTGCCTCGAGTGTGGGAAATGTTACCCGAGGAAATCTGAACTCGTCACACATCAGAGATCTCACACAGGGGAGAAGCCATATTCCTGTTCTGAGTGCGGGAAATGTTATGCACGGAGATCAGATCTTGTCAGACATCAAAGATCTCACACGAGGGGAGAAGCCGTATTCTTGACCTGAGTGCGGGAAATGTTTTCTACATAAATCAGATCTCCCTAACCATCAGAGATCCCATGCTGTGGGAAAACAAATATATATACTCCTGACCCAAGTGCGGGAAAAGTTTTCTCGAGAAGTCCTATCTGTTGGTACAGTACATCATCAATGCCACACGGGGGGGGGGGGGGGAAATCCGTATTGGGAACCCCGGCTTTAAACTGACTTCATCTGCAGATGGAAGTTCATCCCTTTTGATCAGTAAATGAATAAACAGAAAGATACAAAAAGAAACCATGTTTCTTTTTATCTTTCTGTTTTGGCGGCTGAGCAATGTTGTTGATAAACATTGCCGGCTAATTTTTTTTTTTCATGGCTCCAATTGCCGGGACATTGTTTACACTTCAGCTGTCAACAGGGGGACCCCGCTACTTAACAACCGATAATTTCCAGATTTTTTTTTTTTTTTTTTACATTTCAGCTGTCAGTGGGGGAATCCCGCTGACATCTGAAAGAACCGAGCCTTAAAGTATCTGTATCAGAGCATTTTCACGTGTACTGATACTCATGCAAATGCTTAGTATCGGCCCAACCCTAATCTGAATCAAACATCAGAGAACCCACACTACCCTTGAAACAATATAAAGTCCTGAGTACCTTACAAGCACTATATTACCAAAAGTATTGGGACGCCTGCCTTCACACACACATGAACTTTAAGGACATCCCAGTCTTAGTCCGGAGGGTTCAATATTGGGTTGGCTCCGCCCTTTGCAGCTATAACAGCTTCACCTCTTCTGGGAAGGCCGTCCTCAAGGTTTAGGAGGGCGTCTATGGGAATGTTTGACCGTTCTTCCAGAAGAGCATTTGTGTGGTCAGGACTGGACAAGAAGGCCTGGCTCACAGTCTCGGCTCTAATTCATCCCAAAGGTGTTCTATCGGGTTGAGGTCAGGACCAGTCAAGTTCCTCCACCCCAAACTCGCTCATCCATGTCTTTATGGACCTTGCTTTGTGCACTGGTCCAAATCATTTGGTGGAGGGGGGGATTATGGTGTGGGGGTTGTTTTTCAGGGGTTGGGCTTGGCCCCTCAGGGGTTGGGTTTGGCCCCTTAGTTACAGTGAAGGGAACACTTAAGGTGTCAAAATACCAAGACATTTTGGACAATGTCAAGTTCCTCCACCCCAAACTCGCTCATCCATGTCTTTATGGACCTTGTTTTGTGCACTGGTGGGCAGTCATGTTGGAACAGGAAGGGGCCGTCCCCAAACTGTTCCCACAAAGTTGGGAGCATGAAATTGTCCAAAATGTCTTGGTATGCTGACGCCTTACGAGTTCCCTTCACTGGAACTAAGGGGGCCAAACCCAACCCCTGAAAAACACCCCCACACTATAATCCCCCCCTCCACCAAATGATTTGGACCATTTCACAAAGCAAGGTCCATAAAGACATGGATGAGCGAGTTTGAGGTGGAGGAACTTGACTGGCCTGCACAGAGTCCTGACCTCAACCCGATAGAACACCTTTGGGATGAATTTGAGCGGAGACTGTGAGCCAGGCCTTCTCGTCCAACGATCAGTCCCTGACCTCACAAATGCTCTTCTGGAAGAATGGTCAAACATTCCCATAGACACCCTCCTAAACCTTGTAGACGGCCTTCCCAGAAGAGTTGAAGCTGTTATAGCTGTTAAGGGTGGGCCAACTAAGTATTGAAACCTACGGACTAAGACTGGGAGGCCATTAAAGTTCAAGTTCGTGTAAAGGCAGGTGTCCCAATACTTTTGGCAATATAGTGTATATCTTTTTACCTAAAATCATGATGTTCTTTGTAAATTAATAAAAGTCTGCCTTCAGATTTGTCTCATAATTTTTTTTTTCCATTTTCTACCTGTACAAGTGAGCCATATTGGTTTTTCAGAGCCAATGATCCTCCCCATAAACCTTCAAGGGTGTCTGCAGTATCCTTCAATCTCAGTGTCTTAGACCCATATATCATTCCAATATAGAATATAGGCCTCTAATACATGGAACCAGTCAAATTGAGGAAAAAAGAAGGGGGGTACCATCTTCCTACAGAGGCAATTGAGAAAACTGGAGACAACCCCCAGATGTCCCCAGAAGAAATGGGAAAAGGGACTATCTTGGTACCCAAGGACTACATAAAGGAACATAATTAAAAAATATATATTTTATTGGTACAGAATCTAAAAGTCCACATATCCAGATACATGGAAAAAATGACATTCATCTCATGTTCACAGAAAGTGAGTTTAAACATATAATGCTGATAATGTAACAACCTTCAGAGTAGAAAAAACTAAGGCTGTGATGGACATTAATCCTCATGGTGTACAATTTACCCTCCTCCAGGGTACAGACCCCATGCTAGGCAACCGCGGCTTATATAGGAAGTGGGAAGCCAAGCCTCGCTTTGAATTCCATTGCACTCCATAGCTGTGTAGAACCCAAGCCTCTTTCTGGATTGTGCCTGGGGGACAAACCAAGCCTCAATCTCAAGTGAAGCCTCAACTGATAGATAACAACTAAAATATACAGGGGGGTAACGAAACACGTAGGGCAAAGCCTGCTGTGACGTCATCGCACAAAAACCATAATATAAATAACGCTGATAATGTAAAACCCTTCAGAGTATAAAAAAACGAAGGATGTGAACATTAATCCTCGTGGTGTACAACTTACCCTCTTCCAGGGTACAGACACCATGCTGGGCCACCGCGGCTTTTATAGGAAGTGGGAAGCCAAGCCTTGCTTTGGATTTCATTGCACTCCATAGCTGTGTAGAACCCAAGCCTCTTTCTGGTTCATGCCTGGGAGACAGACCAAGCCTTTATCTCAAGCGAAGCCTCAACTGAAAGATAGCAACCACAAACTACAGGAGGGTAACGACACGCGTAGGGTAAAGCCTGCTGTGACATCATCACGCAAACCATAATTTAAAAAAACATATAACGCTGATAATGTAACAATCTTCAGAGTAGAAAAAACGAAGGGTGTGTTGGACAGTAATCCTCGGGGTGTACAATTTATCCTCCGCATGTTTCGCAAACAATTCCACTTCTTCAGGAGGAATATTTCAGAGTCCTATCTGTAACGAAGCATATCAATCAATCAACTAATAACATATAATCCATGATACATGGTCAATTCAATAACACCAATTACAGGGGGATGCCACGTATTTGCTTACCAGCGAGAACCAGAGTCTGAGAGAGGTCTAGGCAGAAACGCCAGCACAGCTCTTCCACGGCGAATAGGGGGGGTAAGTAGCAGGTGCACAAACAGGAGCACCACCCGAAGAACTGGAAAAAGAATGTACAGACAGTATACGTAAGACTAATCAAAAGTTTTCCAGTTCTTTGGGTGGTGTTCCTGTTTTGTCCCGCACTCGCTGTGGGGGAGGTATGTTGGCATTTCTGTCTCGGCCTCTTGAAGAATCTGGTTCTCGCTGGTAAGCAAATACTTTGTTGCAGAGAGGACTCTGAAATATTCCTCCTGAAGAATATATTTATTTGGTTTATTGGAATCTCGAAGCCCCCTTTAACAATAATTGGGTCCTAAGGTACCACCCCCAAAATGAGTAAGGGTTACATATTACTCCTACTCATGCACAAAAAATATAATCAGTAAATAAAAACATTTCATTTTTAAGCCCCTACGTCCAAAAAAGCCCCACTATAAAAATCCATCATCAATCTCACCATCTAGCAATGCATACAATTCACAATGAACGACTCCCGAAAGAAAAAACTCCAACTCACTGACATGATCCAATCCTGTTGCTCACTCGCAATAAATGACATATTCAGGAGCCCGTTAAAAGTAAACAAAGGGGCGGTGTCTCCTGAGTCATGCCATTGCCCAAATATGGCTATGTGTCCATATGTGATGCTATCCTTGCCCCTTTGTTTACTTTTTAGGGATTCCCAGCCAGTAAATGAATGGGACCAGGTGCTGTCACTGGTTGGTTAGGATGCAAGCTCCCACCGCTTACTTAGCAACCATTCGACAGATAGAAAGCTGTCATAAATATACCACTTCAATATGTGATGTTCGGCTCCCGCTGAATGGGCCAAAAGTCTGCCATTTGGACGAATGCTTCAATAGCCAGTTTGACCCAAACTTTCAGCTCATTCCTAATACTTATAATTTATTGCTGGCCCGCTCAAGGTCACTATAGTGATACATAGAAGAGTGACAAGAGAAAAAAGAAAAGTGGTCCATCAAGTCTTCCACTGTAGTTAGTTATTAGGGGTTTCAGAAGGTAGTCTGTTGGGTAATGATCATGAAATTGTTTTTCTTTTCCGGTGACCCGTTGGCATTGCAAAAAGGTGGAGTTGAGATTACAAATGCTGATTGCTCCACTTCGAGTGTTCCATCTTCCCCATCTCAGACAATGTTGAGTGTTCCATCTTTCCCATCCCTGACGATTTTTAGCGTTCTATCCTCCCCATCTCAGACGATGTTGAGTGTTCCATGTTCCCCATCTCAGGCGTCATTGAGCGTTCCATCTTCCCCATCTCAAATTATGTTGAGTGCTCCATCTTCCCCATCTCAGACGATGTTGAGTGTTCCATCTTTTCCATCTCAAGACAATGTTGAGCGTTCCATCTTCCCCATCTCAGACAACGTTAAGCGTTATTTCTTCCCCATCTCAGATGATTTTGAGCGTTCCATCCTCCCCATCTCAGACGATGTTGAGTGTTCCATCTTCCCCATCTCAGACGATGTCGAGTATTCCATCTTCCCCATCCAGGCACTGTTGAGCGTTCCATCTTCCCCATCTCAGGCTATGTTGAGCGTTTCATCTTCCCCATCTCAGGCGATGTTGAGCGTTTCATCTTCCCCATCTCAGGCGATGTTGAGCGTTTCATCTTCCCCATCTCAGGCGCTGTTGAGCGTTCCATTTTCCCCATCTCAGACGATGTTGAGTGTTCCATCTTCCCCATCTCAAACGATGTTGAGTGTTCCATCTTCCCCATCTCAGACGATTTTGAGTGTTCCATCTTCCCCATCCCAGATGATGTTGGGCGTTCCATTTCCCCCATCTCAGCCAATGTTGAGCGTTCCATCTTCCCCATCTCAGACGATGTTGAATATTCCATCTTCCTCATCTCAGACAATGTGAAGCGTGCCATCTTCCCCATCTCACATGATGCTGAGTGTGCCATCTTCCCCATCTCAGACGATGTTGAGCTTGTCATCTTCCCCATCTCACATGATGCTGAGCGTGCCATCTTCCCCATCTCACATGATGCTGAGCGTGCCATCTTCCCCATCTCACATGATGCTGAGCGTGCCATCTTCCCCATCTCACATGATGCTGAGCGTGCCATCTTCCCCATCTCAGACGATGTTGAGTGTTCCATCTTCCCCATCTCAGACGATGTTGAGTGTTCCATCTTCCACATCTCAGACGATGTCGAGTATTCCATCTTCCCCATCCAGGCACTGTTGAGCGTGCCATCTTCCCCATCTCACATGATGCTGAGCGTGCCATCTTCCCCATCTCA
Source organism: Lithobates septentrionalis (assembly GCA_037952835.1). Classification (NCBI taxonomy): domain Eukaryota; kingdom Metazoa; phylum Chordata; class Amphibia; order Anura; family Ranidae; genus Lithobates; species Lithobates septentrionalis. The sequence continues at coordinate 89,298 of JBBDGP010002436.1, forward strand.
GACGATGTTGAGTGTTCCATCTTCCCCATCTCAGACGATGTTGACTGTTCCATCAACTCTCTATTCTGAGACACTATGTACTGGTCCCATCTCATTTCAAACAATCTTACTCCAAAATTGGTTGATTACTTCCATGACTATTTTGGACAATGAATAAAGACATTCACATTCATTTAAATGCCAGGATGTATTTTTTCTTTTCCTTTAGTGATAGTTAGGAGTTTCCTCATCGCCTTGGCTATGTGCCCGAGATATAACATAATATTATTGAAACTGTATTTAACTGTGAACTGATATACAACATATTAACCAGTAAACCATATAAAGATGAGCAAATTCTTCATTGATGTTTTTTATTTAAAGACTACTAATCAATACAATGCTTTGATCAGGGATCCTCAAACTACGGCCCTCCAGCTGTTGCAGAACTACATGTCCCATGAGGCATTGTAAAGCTCTGACATTCACAGACATGACTAGGCATGATGGGAATTGTAGTTCCTGTAGTTTGAAGACCCCTGGCTTTGATGCTTACAACACTGTGGAGTTATATTACTGCTCCCTGTTGTAATGTTTTCTTATATCGCATTCACACTACATTTCTCGAGGGCTGCAGTTCCTCTGAACTCCACAAGGTGGCGACTTCACTTTCACCCAGATGGGAAGTCTCTATGGAAGACAGGAAGTGATGTCTACTACAGACAGGAAGTGATGTCAGGTATAAAAAAGAAGTTCCGGGTGAGAGGTGAGTCGGGAGGAAGTAGAGAGGAGACATTGCAGGAAGTGGTAGCAGACGAGGTAATAAGATCTTATTTTCTATTTACACCCAGTAACCCCCCGTCATGTCCGTCCTCTTCCTCCATAGTCACTGTGATGTCTTTTATCTCCAGCAGATGATGATACACACATATATAGTGTGGAAACCTAGATTAACCCCTTCAGGGGCAGAACATTCCCCCACTTACGGGGCCGGAACATTCTCTTCATATTGGGGATGTGTCACCTTTTCACCTCATCCGTCTATAACAGTGGTCTCCAAACTGCAGCCCTTTGCTTGCCTTTATCTGGCCATTGAGGCAACTATTCCTTCCACTGACAACAAACATGGAGCACCATTCCTCCCAACAACACCAACTATTTCTCCCCCTAATACCTAAAGATCCTGCATTATTTACTCCCACTGTACACAGTCTGGCCTCCCTAAAGTCTGCAGGACAGTTAATTGTCCCTTGCTGTAGAAAGCTTGGAGACCCCTGACGTATAGTAATGGATTATATGATCATATGGGATGAGGCTTAATTTAGAGGTGGATAATATATTAGTTTGTATTTAATGAGTTTAGGAATAATGAGGGGGGAAATAACCATTTTTGATGTCTGTGAAGGTTCAACACAAGGGATGTGTCTGGATGGTGACTGTATCATTGTGTGTGTCAGGTTCCTATAAGGTGTCAGGATGTCACTGTCTATTTCTCCATGGAGGAGTGGGAGTATTTAGAAGGACACAAGGATCTCTACAAGGACGTCATGATGGACAATCAGCTGCCCCTCACATCACCGGGTAAGAGGAGACTTTATTGTAAAGGAGAGAGCAGTACGGAGGCTCCACCTAGATCCCCCATCATCTGATAAACACATAGAAACAATGTATTCAGTCAGTGTGTGTGTTTCCTACAGATGGATCCAGTAATGGGAACCCACCAGAGAGATGTCCCCGTCCTCTGTATTCCCGGGATTCCACACAGGAAGGTCACACCGTCCCCCACCATCATCAGGTAGATGAGGAACAATCACTGATAGTATCATTAGGATCTGTACATTATCTGCATTGTTACAATTGATGTCATTTTTATTAAATATTTAGAGTGGAAACCTGAGAGATCCTAAAGTTGAGGTTAAAAAAGAGGAGGATGATGAGGACGGGGTGATGGAGTCAGGGATTTCAAAAGAACACAAAGATCTGTACCAGGACACCTTGGATGAGTCCTCAAGCTACAGGAACCAACCAAAGAGATGTTTCCATCCTCTGTATTCCCGGGATTCCACACAGGAAGGTCACACCATCCCCCACCATCATCAGGTAGATGAGGAACCATTATTGGTAGTTATGATGTATATGCAAGTATGTTTGTTTTATTAAATGTTTTTAATATATTCAGAGTGGAAACCTCTGGGATTCTAATATTGTCAAGGAAGAGTATAAAGAGGAGTATGGTGTGATGGAGTTTTCAGAAGGACACAAGGATATGATGGATCTACGTAATACCAGGAACCCACCAGAGAGATGTCCCCGTCCTCTGTATTCCCGGGATTCCACACAGGAAGGTCACACCATCCCTCACCATCATCAGGTAGATGATTGACAATTATTGGTAGTTATGATTTATACACAAGCATGTTTGTTACAATGAATTGTTTTAATATATATTCAGAGTGGAAATCTCCGGGATGATAAGATTGTTGTTAAAGAAGAGTATAAAGAGGAGGATGAGGAGTATGGGGTGATGGAGGAGGTTTCAGAAGGACACAAGGATATGATGGAGCCACCTAATACCAGGAACCCACCAGAGAGATGTCCCCGTCCTCTGTATTCCACACCGGAAGAACACAGCTATTGCCAACATTATCAGGTTGGTAGGACGGAATATATAGAACATGAAAGCGACTTGTGGGAACAATGTGTGGACCCTACATGATGATATTTTCTATGTGGTCTGACAGAGCTCAGTAGAGCATATATTTTACTGATGGTATTTTTTCTCCTTCTCTTGGTTTAGGGTGAAGATCTGATAGATATAAAAGTTGAGGTTAAATCAGAAGAAGAAGAGAGGTATGTGAGGGATGATCAGCAGTCTATGGAGGAGGATGGAATAACGGGGACATTTATAGAGGAGGACACTCCTACAGAGATCAGCACAGGTGGGTCATTAACACTAAATACATTCCTCCACCCATACTGATCACTGATTGGTCCAGAGTAGAGTGAGGAGTGATATCAGCCTGTAATAAGCTGGTAATAAGAAAGGGGAAGAGGAGGAAGCGCCAGCTCAGTGCGGAGTTTTAGCAATCCATTTAATAGTAGGTTAAAAATGCACCTACACAATGCAAGTGAGTATCCAGCTCAGTAGATGGAGGGTCAGTGGAAGGGAGATGTGTCCCAGTCAGTCCATCGATGTGGCACCGTCCGCGAGATGTATCATCCGATGTTCGGCTCCATAGATGTCCTTTGGCCACCAGGAAGTGAAACCAGCGTGGAACGCAGGCGGAAGTGACGTCACTTCTGCCTGCGTTCCACGCAGGTTTCACTTCCTGGTAGGACGTCACTTCCGCCTGTGTTCCACGCTAGTTTCACTTCCTGGTAGGACGTCACTTCCGCCTGCGTTCCACGCTAGTTTCACTTCCTGGTAGGACGTCACTTCCGCCTGCGTTCCACGCTGGTTTCACTTCCTGGTGGCCACAGGACGTCTATGAAGCCGAACATCGGATGATACATCCCGCGGATGGTGCCACATCGATAGACTGACTGGGACACATCTCCCTTCCACTGACCCTCCATCTACTGAGCTGGATACTCACTTGCATTGTGTAGGTGCATTTTTAACCTACTATTAAACGGATTGCTAAAACTCTGCACTGAGCTGGCGCTTCCTCCTCATCCCCTTTCCTGTTTCCTACCCAGAGTTGGCTTACTCTAAGGATAGCTGCCGCTCAAACCTACCCTCATCAACTCCTCCACATTATCATTGGACTGTGCATATATATATATATATATATATATATATATATATATATATATATATATATATATATATATATATATATATATATATATATATATATATATATATATATATATATATATATATATATATATATATATATATATATTTATTGTGTGTGTGTGTGTGTGTGTGTGTGTGTGTATATATATATATATATATATATATATATATATATATATATATATCAGATGAACTAAGTGTCATTTTATAAATGGGTCTTCCTCTATGGACACACAGCTACTGATCTTGCTCCAGAACACTTCCTCTTGTTTTCAATAAGCTGGTAATAGTCTCTTTCCCGAGCTGTGCTCCCCGTTCTGCACATTAGATCTTCTTTCTCCCAGATAAACCCCTTTTCTGTGCTACAAAAAGTGTATATATCTAAAGTGGATTTATGGAGATTCCGGAGCAGCAGATCATAGAGCAGGGTACGTGGCCAAGGAAATGGACCCTATACTATGTGATCACTGCGACCAGTCACAGGGGCCACATATGTAAACAAAGGCATTCTGTTTATGATTACATTGATTGGCTGTGAGAGGAAATACAACATTTCCACAGTGATCTTCACAGGTATGTTTTTTTTTTTTTTTTTTTTTTTACACAGTGTCACCAGACCAGTGCAGCCAGTCACAGTGTTTCTGATCACTGTCAAGCCAGTCCCAGAGTCATTAGACCAGTGAGAGCCAGTAACAGTGTTCAATGATTAGGTGCAGCCAGTACCAGTGTTTCTGATCACTGCCACACCAGTCCCAGTGTCACAAGACCAGTGGTGCAGCCAGCTACAGTGTCCCTAACCACTAGCCATCCCAGTTCAGTGTCACCAGACCAGCGTAAGCCAGTAACAGTTGTACACATTGGCACTTATTACATGTTGATAATAATGTGATAATATCCTCCAACTTTGGACACTTAAGCAGAAAGTGATAATGAGGGAGGGGTCAATAACCCAATGATGGTGGCCTTCAGGATCAGTCCAGTCTTCATCTTGGTTGTTCTCCCCCCATCCTCACTCTCTGACCTCTGGTGGGGCTCAGCCCCGCTGTTATTCATGACTAAATCATGGACTAAATAAGGAAGTGCAGGACTTCTTGTGTTGGGAAGATGGCAATGAGTAAAAGAGGGGGTGGGGACACTCGTCCTATAATCCCCTCATCACTGTCACTCCTATAAAAGACAGTTCTCGTTGTTTCCTCACTCTCTGACTAAGGTTCATGAATAAAGAAATGAACTGGTAGGAGATCAGAGGAAACATTTACTAGTTACCTTGAGGGGGGAATTGTAAGATCCTCAGAGACAAAGCTGCCTGATGTGGGCGGAGTCCTGGTTTAGGGGAACCAATCTGCTCATGTCTAGTAATAATCTTTGTATTTCTATTTTAGTAGATGGACGGGAGATGAGGAAAACCTCAGAGGATTGTCTCACTTTGTCTCCAGACTGTAAAGTAGAAGATGAGGACATCACACAGTATAGTCCAGGAGAAAACCCGACTACCTCAAATGTCCATCCGGCACCACACAGTGTAGATGGACCATCGTATTCCTCTTATCCTGAGGAACCTCAGACTGTGCGGGACGGTGCCGGACCATCGTATTCCTCTTATCCTGAGGAACCTCAGACTGTGCGGGACGGTGCCGGACCATCGTATTCCTCTTATCCTGAGGAACCTCAGACTGTGCGGGACAGTGCCGGACCATCGTATTCCTCTTATCCTGAGGAACCTCAGACTGTGCGGGACGGTGCCGGACCATCATATTCCTCTTATCCTGAGGAACCTCAGACTGTGCGGGACGGTGCTGGACCATCGTATTCCTCTTATCCTGAGGAACCTCAGACTGTGCGGGACGGTGCCGGACCATCGTATTCCTCTTATCCTGAGGAACCTCAGACTGTGTGGGACGGAGCCGGACCATCGTATTCCTCTTATCCTGAGGAACCTCAGACTGTGCGGGACGGTGCCGGACCATCGTATTCCTCTTATCCTGAGGAACCTCAGACTGTGAGGGACGGTGCCCGACCAGTCCTTCAAAATATGTTTTCTTGTCCTGCGTGCGGGAAGTGTTTTCCATGGTGTTCAGAACTTGTCAGGCATCTAAGATCTCACACACGGGAGAAGCCGTATTCCTGCCCTGAGTGTGGGAAATGTTACTCACGGAAATCAGAAATTGCCAGCCATCTAAGGTCACACACGGGGGAGAAGCCGTATTCCTGTACTGAGTGCGGGAAATGTTTTTCACAGAAATCTTATCTTTCTGAGCATCAGAAATGTCACTCAGAGGAGAGGCCGTATTCCTGCCCCAAATGTGAGAAATGTTATCCAAGGAAATCAGATCTTCTCATGCATCAGAGATCTCACGCAAGCGAGAAGCTGTATTCCTGCTCTGAGTGCGGGAAGTGTTATCCACGGATATCAAAACTTGTCGCACATCAGAAATTTCACACGGGGGAAAAACCGCACTCCTGTCCTGAGTGCGGGAAATGCTATTCAGCAAAATCATCACTTGTCACACATTTACGATCTCACACGGGGGAGAAGCAGTATTCATGTCCTGAGTGCGGGAAATGTTTTTTAAAGAAATCAGCACTTGTCACACATCAGAGGTCTCACACAGGGGAGAGGCCATATTCCTGCCCTGAGTGCGGGAAAGGTTTTTCATGGAAATCTGCACTTGTTGCGCATGAAAGATCTCACACGGGGGAGAAGCCGTATCCCTGTCCTGAGTGCGGGAAATGTTTTAGATGGAAAGCTGCACTTGTCACGCATCAAAGATCTCACACAGGGGAGAGGCCGTTTTCCTGCGCTGAGTGCGGGAAATATTTTGAATGGAAATCCGGACTTGTTGCACATCAAAAATCTCACACAGGCGTGAAGCCGTATTCCTGCCCTGAGTGCGGGAAATGTTTTAGATGGAAATGTGCACTTATAACACATCAGAGATCTCACACAGGAGAAAAACCATATTCCTGTACTGAGTGCGGGAAATGTTTTACAGGGAATTCTGGACTTGTCTCACATCAGAGATCTCACACAGGGGAGAAGCCGTATTCCTGTCCTGAGTGCGGGAAATGTTTTGGATTGAAATTCGACCTTGTTGCACATCAGAGATCTCACACGGGGGAGAAGCCGTTTTCCTGTCCCGAGTGCGGGAAATGTTATCCGCTGAAATCGACGCTTGTAAGACATCAAAGATCTCACGCATGCAAGGAGCTGCGTTCCTGACCCAAGTGCGGGAAATGTTTATTTAAGTTCTATCTTTCAGTACATGTCACACTAGGGGAGGGGGATTGATATTTCTGCTCTGAGTTAAGGAAACATTTTCCATGTAAAAAGGGCCACCATCAGGGGGGTACAGCCCATACAGATGTAGGGGGCCCAGGCATCCCAAGGGGGCCGGGTCCTTGGGATGCCCAGGCCCAAGTTGGCACCTCCCCTTTGCTCCTTTCCTCCCCTACACTGACAACTAGTCCCGACTCCCGCTGGTGCCGCCCGCTGCGCTGGCTCCTGACTCCCAGCCTCCTGCTGACTGCCGCTGTTAGAATTATTGGTAGCTAGGACTGCCTGGCGTCCCAGCAGCCAATTGTGTGCATTCACAGGCCCTGGCAAAGGAGGAGGATGTAAAATTAGACTTGTGAAACTTAACATTAATAAATCACCGGGACCAGATGGCTTGCATCCGAGGGTACTTAGGGAACTCAGTCAGGTGATTGCCAGACCGTTGTTCCTAATTTTTACAGACAGTCTATTGACTGGAATGGTACCAGCTGATTGGAGAAAAGCCAATGTAGCACCAATATTTAAAAAGGGCCCAAAATACATCCCTGGGAAATACAGACCAGTTAGCCTAACATCAATAGTATGTAAACTCTTGGAGGGGATGATAAGGGACTATATACAAGATTTTAGTAATAAGAATGATATCATTAGCAGTAATCAGCATGGATTCATGAAGAATCGTTCTTGCCAAACCAATCTATTAACCTTCTATGAGGAGGTGAGTTGCCATATAGATAAAGGAAGGCCCGTAGACGTGGTTGGATTTTGCAAAAGCATTTGACACAGTTCCCCATAAATGTTTACTGTACAAAATAAGGTCCGTTGGCATGGACCATAGGGTGAGTACATGGATTGAAAACTGGCTACAAGGGCGATTTCAGAGGGTGGTGATAAATGGGGAGTACTCGGAATGGTCAGGGGTGGGTAGTGGGGTTCCCCAGGGTTCTGTGCTGGGACCAATCCTATTTAATTTGTTTATAAACGACCTGGAGGATGGGATAAACAGTTCAATCTCTGTATTTGCAGACGATACTAAGCTAAGCAGGGCAATAACTTCTCCGCAGGATGTGGAAATCTTGCAAAAAGATCTGAACAAATTAATGGGGTGGGCGACTACATGGCAAATGAGGTTCAATGTAGAAAAATGTAAAATAATGCATTTGGGTGGCAAAAATATGAATGCAATCTATACACTGGGGGGAGAACCTCTGGGGGGATCTACGATGGAAAAGGACCTGGGGGTCCTAGTAGAGGATAGGCTCAGCAATGACATGCAATGCCAAGCTGCTGCTAATAAAGCAAACAGAATATTGGCATTAAAAGGGGGATCAACTCCAGAGATAAAACGATAATTCTCCCGCTCTACAAGACTCTGGTCCGGCCGCACCTGGAGTATGCTGTCCAGTTCTGGGCACCAGTCCTCAGGAAGGATGTACTGGAAATGGAGCGAGTACAAAGAAGGGCAACAAAGCTAATAAAGGGTCTGGAGGATCTTAGTTATGAGGAAAAGTTGGGAGCACTGAACTTATTCTCTCTGGAGAAGAGACGCTTGAGAGGGGATATGATTTCAATTTACAAATACTGTACTGGTGACCCCACAATAGGGATAAAACTTTTTCGCTGAAGAGAGTTTAATAAGACTCGTGGCCACTCATTACAATTAGAAGAAAAGAGGTTTAACCTTAAACTATGTAGAGGGTTCTTTACTGTAAGAGCGGCAAGGATGTGGAATTCCCTTCCACAGGCGGTGGTCTCAGCGGGGAGCATTGATAGCTTCAAGAAACTATTAGATAATCACCTGAATGACCGCAACATACAGGGATATATAATGTAATACAGACACATAATCACACACATAGGTTGGACTTGTGTCTTTTTTCAACCTCACCTACTATGTAACTATGTAACTTCCTCCTCCCTGCTCCACCGCATGCTAGTGCTCTGGCTTCCACCTTCTGTCCTGCTGCTGAGAACAGAACTAAGACTTTGGTGAGGGGGACCTTTTGGAGCGCTTACCTAGTGCAGGAGCTCCGGGGGGCCTCGGAGGAGCAATGCAAGGGAGAGAGGAGAGGTAGGTACTGCTGAAGTGGGATAATCTGTGAGGGCTGAGTGGGGCTTGCAGGTGTGCTGTGACTCTCTTTTCTGGATTGGGCTGTGTCCTTGCTGGATGGGGATGTCTCTTTGCTGGATGGGGATAACTCTGTTGAATGGGGCTGTCTCTTTGGATGGTGATATCTCTTTGCTGGATTGGGCTGTGTCTTTGGATGGGGATGTCTCTTTGCTGGATTGGGCTGTGTCTTTGCTGGATGGGGATGTCTCTTTGCTGAATGGGGCTGTCTCTTTGGATGGTGATATCTCTTTACCTGATTGGGCTGTGTCTTTGCTGGATGGGGATGTCTTTTTGCTGAATGGGGCTGTCTCTTTGGATGGTGATATCTCTTTGCCTGATTGGGCTGTGTCTTTGGATGGGGATGTCTCTTTGTTGACTGGGGGTGTCTCTTTTCTGGATTGGGCTGTGTCTTTGGATGGGGATGTCTCTGCTGGATTAGGCTGTCTCTTCGCTATATGGGGATGTGTCTTTGCTGAAAGGGGCTGTCTCTTTTCTGGATAGGGCTGTGTCATTGCTGGATGAGGATGTCTATTTAATGAATAGGGCTGTCTCTTCGGATGGGGATGTGCCTTTGCTGGATTGGGCTGTGTCTTTATTGGATTAGGCTGTGTCTTAGCTGGATGGGGATGTCTCTTTTGCTATATGGGGATGTCTCTTTGCTGGATGGAGATGTCTCTTTACTGGATTGGGCTGTCTCTTTATTGGATGGCGATGCCTCTTTGGGTTGGGCTGTCTCTTTTCTGGGTTGGGCTGTGTCTTTGCTGGATGTGGGTGTCGTTGAATGGGACTGTCTCTTTTCTGAATGGGGCTGTGTCTTTGCTAGATGGGGATGTCTCTTTGAATAATGGGGCTGTCTCTGCTTGAATGTGATGTATCTTTGCTGGATTGGGCTGCCTCTTTATTGGATGGGGAATTTCTCCTTGCTGGATGGTGATGTCTCTTTTCTGGATTGGTCTGTGTCTTTGCTGCATAGAGATGTCTCTTTGCTGAATGGGGATGTCTCTTTACTGGATTGGGCTGTCTCTTTATTGGATGGAGATGACTCTTTGCTGGATTGTGCTGTCTCTTTTCTGGATTGGGCTGTGTTTTTGCTGGATGTGGATGTCTTTGCTGAATGAGGCTGTCTCTTTTCTGAATTGGGCTGTCTCTTTTCTGGATTGGGCTGTGTCTTTGCTGGATGGGGATATCTCTTTGAATGGGGCTGTCTCTTTGCTGGATGGGGCTTTTTCTTTGCTGATTAGGCTTTCTCTTTATTGGGTGGGGCTGTCTCTTTGCTGGATTGGGCTGTCTCTTTGCTGGATGGGGATGCCTCTTTGCTGGATTGGGCTGTCTCTATATTGGATGGGAATGTCTCTTTGGATTGGGCTGTCTCTGTATTGGATGGGGATGTCTCTTTGCTAGATTGGGCCATCTCTTGCTTGATGGGGATGTCTCTCCTCGCTGTATGAGAATGTCATAACCCTAAGGAAAAATAGATTTAAAGAGAGCTTCTTTCCCAGGGCTGTTAAGGCTATCAATTCAGGAATAAAATGAAAGAGGTTACATAGTTTTATTGTCTTGTTTAGTTTTGTTTTAATATGAGGGCACTTTTTATACTTTTATAAAATGAGGACACATATATATATATATAAATTATACACTTTTTTGTATAATTAAATCCTATGTTGTAAATGCATGGTTGAAAATTGTGTTGTATGAATAATGTGTCAAGTAGAAATGTATTTTCATTGTGTTTTGTTTTACAATGACAATAAATCTTATCATCATCTTTGCTGGATGGGGATGTCTCTTTTGCTTTGAGATCAGGGGCCTTGGGGGAGAGGGGAGGCAGGCACTGCTGAAGTGGGAAAAGCTGTGTGGGTTGAGCGGGGCTTGGAGGTGTGCTGTGACTGCCTCTTTGCTGGATGGAGATGTCTCTTTGCTGGATGGAGATGTCTCTTTGGATTGAGCTGTCTCTTTGCCGGATAGGTCTGTTTCTTTACTGGATGAAGATGTCTCTTTGGGGCTGTCTCTTTGCTGGATTGGGATGTTTCTTTGAATGGGGATGTCTTTGCTGAATGGGGATGTCTCTTTGCTGAATGGGGATGTCTCTTTGCTGGATTGGGATGTTTCTTTGCTGGATGGGGCAGTCTCTTTGCTGGATTGGCATGTTTCTTTGCTGAATGGGGATGTTTCTTTGCTGGATGGGGATGTTTCTTTGCTGGATGGGGATGTTTCTTTGCTGGATGGGGATGTTTCTTTGCTGAATGGGGATGTCTCTTTGCTAAATGGGGATGTCTCTTTGCTGAATGGGGATGTCTCTTTGCTGAATGAGGATGTCTCTGCTAAATAGGGATGTCTCTTTGCTGGATTGGGATGTTTCTTTGCTGGATGGGGATGTTTCTTTGCTGGATGGGGATGTCTTTGCTGAATGGAGCTGTCTCTTTTCTGGATTGGGCTGTGCATTTGCTGGATGGGGATGTCTCTTTGGATGGGGCTGTCTCTTTGCTGGATGGGGATGCCTCTTTGCTGGATTGGGCTGTCTCTTTGGATGGGGATGTCTCTTTGCTGGATGGGGCTGTCTCTTTAGATGGGGATGTCTCTTTGCTGGATTGGGCTGTGTCTTTGCTGGATGGGGCTGTCACTTCGCTATATGGGGATGTCTCTTTCCTTGATGGAGATGTCTCTTTACTGGATTGGGCTGTCTCTTTATTGGATGGGGATGACTCTTTGCTGGATTGGGCTGTCTCTCTTCTGGATCAGGCTGTGTGTTTGCTGGATGGGGATGTCTTTGCTGAATGAGGCTGTATCTTTGCTGGATGGGGCTTTTTCTTTGCTGGATTAGGCTGTCTCTTTATTGGATGGGGATGCCTCTTTGCTGGATTGGGCTGTCTCTTGCTTGATGGGGTTGTCTCTTTGCTGGATGGGGATGTCTCTTTTGCTTTGCGATCGGGGGCCTTTGGGGGAGAGGAGAGGCAGACACTGCTGAAGTGGGAAAAGCTGTGTGGGTTGAGCGGGGCTTTGAGGTGTGCTGTGACTGTCTCTTTGCTGGATGGGGATGTCTCTTTGCTGCATGGGGCTGTCTCTTTACTGGATGAAGATGTTTCTTTGCTGAATGGGGATGTCTCTTTGCTGGATTGGGCCATCTCTGTGCAGTTCGTGTCAGTGTAGGGTCCTGCTCAAAAGAGTCTACCTTGTCATGGTGGCCGGCTTCATATTTTTTGGCCAAAATTATAATTCCTTACTGTTAAATCTTGAAAGCACCGATGACATGGAACACACTTTTCATTTTCATGTATTAAGTTGTTTAAGAGTGTTAAAGATGGGTGCACTGAAGGGCTCGGTGGGGTGGCCAGTCAACGGATTCAGTGGGACGGCCAGTGGGCGGATTCGGTGGTATGGTCAGTGAGCAGATTTGGTGGTGTGGCCAGTGAGTGGATTCGGTGGTGTGGCCAGTGAGTGGATTCGGTGGTGTGGCCAGTCAGCGGATTCGGTGGTGTGGCCAATGAGCGGATTCGGTGGTATGGCCAGTGAGCGGATTCGGTGGTATGGCCAGTCAGCGGATTCGGTGGGATGGCCAGTGGGCAGATTTGGTGGTATGGCCAGTCAGCGGATTCAGTGGGACAGCCAGTGGGCAGATTTGGTGGCATGGCAAGTGGGCAGATTTTGTGGGACGTCCAGTGAGCGGATTCAGTGGGACGGCCAGTGGGTGGACCCTGGGGAATTTTGGTGGTAGTTTGTGGCCCCTTACACAAACTATCTGATTGCTGCCCTGCATGTAAATCATATCGGAACGAAACATCAGAGATGCCACACAGGGAAGAAGCCAACCTTCTGCCATAAGTGCGGGAAAAGAATTTCAAAACAATCTTTTAGTTACTTTGCTGTAAATCTGAGATGTCACTCAGGGAAGGAGGAACACCACAACCAACACATGACCGAGCGCTCACAGTGTGGGAAACCCTTCATAAGAAAGTCAGAGCTCACCAAAAACATCACGTTTCACAAAGCTCTGCCCGTCATACTCTGCTAAGAGAGGAGGAGCATTTCATTGCTAGCCTCTTGTGGAGTCTGATCTCCCCTCCTCCTGTTGTGGAGTCTGATCTCCCCTACTCTTGAACAGGAGCTTCAAAGAAAGAAATCACGGTGAGAGGTGTGCTAGATACGCTAGTGGATGAAGAGCAGGGGAGATCAGACTAAATGCCAAGACTGACTATTTCTGTGCAGCGGTAGCGCTATGTTGCCTGCACAGATGTAGAGTGCCTCCTGCTGGCTCGGTTTTGGTGGCCAACAAACCAAATGTGGTTCTCAAGTTACAATTTGAGCTCAAAGGGCATTTGGCTTGCCGTGTACTCCTCAGAAGCCCGGGAGGAGCAGAACCGGATGGGGTGCGTATTTCACCTGGAGCGAGGTGCGAAGTGTAGCTGAATGAAGATTTGCCGCTTAGCGACTGCCCCACGTACATTTACTGCGGCAGGGCGGCCGCTCTGTGCCAGGGTGGCTGCTCTGTGCCAGATCACATACCTAGTAAAAAAAAGGACGTAAATTTTATTTGGGTACAGCGTCGCACGAACGCGCAATTGTCAGTTAAAGAAACGCAGTGCTGTGTCGCAAAAAAAATGGCCTGGTCAGGAAAGGGGTAAATATTCCAGAGCTGAAGTGGTGAAACGATACATTTTATATTGAAAATCATTCTTTTCTTTTAAAACTGATCAATAAAAGTCTGTCTTTAGAATTGTGTTATTAAATGTTTAAGGATATGGGGTTCACCCTGGAAAACACTGGAAGAAGCTTTCAAATCGGCACTAGAAACAAAGGAATCCAACCACAGGATCATTAGGAATATCGGGGTCTCTAGGGGTCTCTCAGAACAGAACACTTCTGCCCTGTACACACGATAGGATTTTCCAACAACAAAACCGTGGATTTTTTTCCGAAGAATGCTGGCTCAAACTTGTCTTGCATACACACGGTCACACAAATGTTGTCGGAAATTCCGAACGTCAAGAACGCGGTGACGTACAACACGTACGACGAGCCGAGAAAAATGAAGTTCAATAGCCAGTGCGGCTCTGCTGCTTGATTCCGAGCATGCGAGGCACTTTGTGTGTTGGAATTGTGTACACACGCTCAGGATTTCCGACAACAAGTCTTGTTGTCGGAAAATTTGAGAACCTACTCTCAAACATTTGTTGGTGGAAATTCCGACAACAAATGTTCTATGGAGCATACTCACGGTCAGACTTTCCAACAAGCTCACATCCAACATTTGTTGTGGGAAAATCCTATCGTGTGTACAGGGCATTAGAGTATATGGTTGTAGTGTCCCCCTGAGTATACTGGGAACAAAGAGGGCACCTCCAGATACAGGCTTACATTCACCCCAGGGCTGAGTCCATGGCTATAATGGGGAGTTAAAGCAAATATGGGTGCCAGTCACTTTAGGTAGTTTTCAATGCAGTAATGAAGAACTTGAAAGGAGTAGTAGTAAAGAGTTTGAGGGGAGGTTGCAGATACCCTTTTGTAGCAGATCACTTACAGACTCCTTAGGTTAAAGGTCAAACCACAGCTTTCTTTCTAGCAGATCTTGAATATCTGAGTAGGTCTCTCACACAGACCTAGCAATCAGTAAATGCCTGGATAAGTCTCTCTCACAAACTTAGCAGCCAGGAGTTTGTTACCTTGAGTGGATTGTAGAACAGCTTCGCAGTACCAGAACCTTTAAGCCATCCGGCAGTACTGTGAGGGTAAGTTAGATGTAGGTGCGTCCTCCAAGTAAGTCACCAGGCCCTTCTGAGAGACCAGCCTTCCTCCTGGCTCTCTCCAGCAAGGGTCCTCCCCTGGATCTCCTCAGCTTGGCTCGGCTTTTTCCAAACAGGCAAGACAGCCTAAGGACCACCTCAGAAGTAGTAGGCCCCAGACAGGCTTCTGGGCCTACTTGCACAGCTTGCAGTAATGTAGCCTCAGGCCAGAAGGGCCATTAGGGGAAGACTGACTAAAGCACATGGCGTTTGTCCAATAAATACCCCCTCCCAGAACGCACAGCGGCTAGGAACATCCTACTGGGCTGTTTCTGGAAAAATAATATTCATTACAGCTTAACCTCGTTGTTATTCTCACACTGTCCTGTGGTACCAGTGACACCTACTGGCAACAGTGGGAAATGCACAACACAGTCAAATTTAGGACAGATCCAATAAACTATGTACAATCAATCTGAGCTGCTTACAGCTCAGCCAAAAACTAAATTTACATTATAGCCCCTAATTTTAGGAACAGGGGGCTACATGGTCATTTGGAATATTCTTCATTAGGAAACACTGGGGGACACCAAGACTCTTCTCCACTAGGAAACACCGGAAGAAACTAGAAATCTTCTCCACTTGGAGGCACTAGGAATCTTCTCCACTACGAGACACTGGAGAACACTAGGAATCTTCTCCACTAGGGATCTTCTCCACTAGGAGACACTGGAGGACACTAGGAAACTTCTCCACTAGGAAACACTGGAGGACACTATGAATCTTCACTAGGGATCTTCTCTGCTAGGAAACACTGGGGGACAATAGGAATCTTCACTAGGAAACACGAGAGGACACTAGGAATCATCTCCACTAGGAAACACTGGAGGACACTGGGAATCTTTACTAGGAAACACTGGAGGACACTAGGAATCTTCCCCAATGGGAAACACTGGGGGGCATTAGGGATCCTCTCCACTAGGAAACACTGGTGGACACTTGGAATCTTCTCCACTAGGAAACACTGGAGGACACTAGGAATCTTCACCTCTAGGAAACACTGGGGTACACTAGGAATCTTCACCAGGAAACACTTGGGGACACTGGGAATTTTCTTCACTAGGAAACACTTGGGGACACTAGGAATCTTCTCTGCTAGGAAACACTGGAGGACACTAGGAATCTTCTCCACTAGGGAACACTAGGAATTCGCTCCACTAGGAAACACTGGGGGACACTAGGAATCTTCTCCACCAGGAAACACTGGGGGACACTGGGGATCTTCTCCACCAGGAAACACTGGGGGACACTGGGGATCTTCTCCACTAGGAAGCACTGGGGAACACTAGTAATCCTCTCCACTAGGAAACACTGGTGGACACTAGGAATCTTCTCCTCTAAGAAACACGGGGGTACACTAGGAATCTTTACCAGGAAACACTGGGGGGCACTTGGGTTCTTCTCTGCTAGGAAACACTGGGGGACACTAGGGATCTTCTCCATCAGGAAACACTGGCGGACACAAGGGATCTTCTCCACCAGGAAACACTGGGGGACTCTAGGGATCTTCTCCACTTGGAAACACTGAGGGACACTAGGAATCTCTACTAGGGATCACTAGGAATTCTCTCCACTAGGAAACACTGGGGGACACTAGGAATCTTCACCAGGAAACACTGGAGGGCACTAGGGATCTTCTCCACTAGGAAACACTGGGGGACACTAGGAATCTTCACCAGGAAACACTGGGGGGCACTAGGAATCTCCTCCACTATGGAACACTAGGAATTCTCTCCACTAGGAAACACTGGGGGACACTAGGAATCTTCACCAGGAAACACTGAAGTGTACTAGGGATCTTCTCCACTAGGAAACCCTAGGGGACACTAGGAATATTCACCAGGAAACACCGGGGGCACTAGGAATCTTCCCCACTAGGAAACACTGGGGGACACTAGGGATCTTCTCCACCAGGAAACACTGGGGGGCACTAGGAATCTTCCCCACCAGGAAACAGCGGGGGGGAACTAGGGATCTTTTCAACTAGGAAACAGTGGGGGACTCTAGGGATCTTCTCCACTAGAAAACACTGGGGGACACTAGGAATTCTTTCCACTAGGAAACATTGGGGGACACTAGGAATTTTCTCCACGGGGGGACACTAGGAAGCATCCTAGGAATCAGTAGGGGGTCTGTTGCTAGGAACACTCGTTGTTGCTCAAGCAAAGCCTGAGGGAATGAGCCAAGCTTAAACAGAAAGGGATATGGTCTGGCTGGGCATGTAGATAATTGAGTCAACAATGGATATTTAACCAGTTTTGGACATGTCTTGTGGTATGGATAACAGGTAACAGCAAAACCTTGAAAGTTAAAGTTATGGAACTACATGCACAAGCATGCCTGCTGGTCTTTGAGAATAGAGGCGACAGATCTCCAGCAAATCTGCAGATATGTGACAGTTTCTTAGGAACCGTAAACATCTGAACATCAGAATGTGTTCTCCAAGATAAAACTGGCAGGGTGTTCACCACACAAGGTGGCTTCTGATCTCCAGAGATAAGGAGTTGGTGTCTGATAATAGTCCATCGGACAATGACTGCAGTATTTCTCCTCAAGAACATGTAAACCATTTTTTTTGCTGGAAAATACCATAACCCCCCCCCCCCCCCCCAAATAACTATATATAAACAGGGGCCCTTGAGAATAAAATGGTGGCAGTTGCAATTTTTTACCCAGTCAATGGGAGCTGCTGTAACCCGCCCCTTCCAGAACCTGCCAGTGACTGAAAAGATAAAAGGGAGATTGCAGATATGTAGGAGGAGCAGAGCTGACTTGTGGGGAGAAGGAGCCAAGCAGAGCAGGAGAAGCAGAACCTGATCTGGGAGAAGGTAAGCTGGAGTATAGGCAAAGGAAAGAGATATTCACTGCATGGGCACCTCCCTATTCCCCTCTTCTCCATCTCTCTCTCTCCTCCGCTCTCTCTTCTCCATCTCTCTCTCTCCTCCGCTCTCTCTTCTCCACCTCTCTTTCTCTTCCCCCTCTCCCTTCTCTAGCTCTCTCTCTCTTGCCCCTCCTCCCTCTCTCTCTCTCCCCCCTCTTTCTTCTCTCTCTCCTCTCCCTCTTACTCTTCCCCCTCTTCTCTCTCTCCACTTCTCTATTCCCTCTTTTCCTCTCCCCTTTTTTCATCTTCCCTCTCTCTCTTCCCCCTCTCTTTTCTCCATCTCTCTTCCTCTTCACCATATCTCTCTCTTCTTCATCTTCCTCTCTCTCTTCTCCCTCTTTCTCTCTTCCCCTATTTCTCTCTCTCTCCCCTCTTCTCCCTCTATCTCTTCCCCTTCTCCATCTCTCTCATCTCACTTTCTTCTCTCTCTCTCTCTCTCTCTCTCTCTCTCTCTCTCTCTCTCTTTTCCACCTCTCCTTTCTCCATCTCTTTATCCTAACCCTCTATTTTCCTCTCTCCCTTCATCCATCTCTCTCTCTCCCTCTTTCCCTTCTCCATCTCTCTCTTTCCTCTTTTCCTCCTCTCTCTTCTCTATCTCTCTCTTCCCCCTTCCTCTTCTCCATCTCTCTCTTCCCCCTTTCTCTCTCTTCTCCATCTCTCTCTCTTTCCCTCTCCCTCTTCATATTCATCTCTTCCCCTCTTTCTTCCCCCTTCCTTTTCCCCATCTGTCTCTTCCCCTTCCTCTTCCCCATCTCTCTCTCTCCCTCTTTCCTTTCCCTTCTCCATCTCTCTTCCCTCTTTTCCTCCTCTCTTGCCCCTCTCTTTTCTCAATCTCTCTCTTCCCCCTTCCTCTTCCCCATCTCTCTCTTCCCCCTTTCTCTCTCTTCTCCATCTCTTTCACTTTCCCTCTCCCTTTTCATATTCATCTCTTCCCCTCTCTCTTCCCCCTCTCCCTCTTTCCTTCTCTCTCTCTCTCTCTTCCCCCTTCCACTTCTCCATCACTCTCTCTTCCCCCTTGGGATACAAACCGACTATCCCTGGTGCTACCAGATGGAAGTGCTAACCACTTAGCCACTGTTTTTATTTGTTTGAGCCACATTGGCTTTTGTTTAAGGAGCTCTCAATCTCTCCTTTCCTAAATCTCAGGACGTCTGTAGTAGACTGGGCGCTAGAAACAAAGGAATCCAACTACAGGATCACTAGGAATATCGGGGTCTCTAGGAGTCTCTCAGAACATAGAACACTAATGCCCCGTACACACGATCGGACTTTCCAACGGAAAATGTGCGATCGGAGCTTGTTGTCGGAAATTCCGACTGTGTGTGGGCTCCATCAGACTTTTTCCATTGGAATTTCCGACACACACAATTTTGAGAGCTGGCTATAAAATTTTCCGACAACAAAATCTGATTGCGTAAATTCCGATCGTGTGTAGACAATTCCGACACACAAAGTGTCACACATGCTCGGAATCAAGCAGAAGAGCAGCACTGGCTATTGAACTTCATTTTTCTCGGCTTGTCTTACGTGTAGTACGTCACCGCGTTCTGGACGTTCGGAATTTCCGACCAACTTTGTGCGACCGTGTGTATGCAAGACAAGTTTGAGCCAACATCCATCGGACACTGGGAATCTTCTCCACTAGGAAAAACTGGAGGACACTAGGAATTCTCTCCACTAGAAAACACTGGGGGACACTAGGAATCTTCTCCACCAGGAAACACTGGGGGACACTAGGAATCTTCTCCACTAGGAAACACTGGGGGACACTAGGAATCTTCTCCACCAGGAAACACTGGGGTACACTAGGAATCTTCTCCACTAGGATATACTGGGGGACACTAGGAATCTTCTCCACTAGGAAACACTGGGGGACACTAGGAATCTTCTCCACCAGGAAACACTGGGGTACACTAGGAATCTTCTCCACCAGGAAACACTGGGGTACACTAGGAATCTTCTCCACTAGGAAATACTGGGGGACACTAGGAATCTTCTCCACTAGGAAACACTAGGAATCTTCTCCACCAGGAAACACTGGGGTACACTAGGAATCTTCTCCACTAGGAAATACTGGGGGACACTAGGAATCTTCTCCACTAGGAAACACTGGGGGACACTAGGAATCTTCTCCACTAGGAAGCACTGGGGGACACTAGGAATCCTCTCCACTAGGAAACACTGGTGGACACTAGGAATCTTCTCCTCTAGGAAACACTGGGGGGACACTAGGAATCCTCTCCACCAGGAAACACTGGGGGACACTAGGATTCTTCTCCACCAGGAAACACTGGGGGACACTAGGAATCCTATCCACTCGGAAACACTGGTGGACACTAGGAATCTTCTCCACTAGGAAACACTGGGGTACACTAGGAATCCTCTCCACTAGGAAACACTGGTGGACACTAGGAATCTTCTCCTCTAGGAAACACTGGGGTACACTAGGAATCTTCTCCTCTAGGAAACACTGGGGTACACTAGGAATCTTCTCCACCAGGAAACACTGGGGTACACTAGGAATCTTCTCCACTAGGAAATACTGGGGGACACTAGGAATCTTCTCCACTAGGAAACACTGGGGGACACTAGGAATCTTCTCCACCAGGAAACACTGGGGTACACTAGGAATCTTCTCCACTAGGAAATACTGGGGGACACTAGGAATCTTCTCCACTAGGAAACACTGGGGGACACTAGGAATCTTCTCCACTAGGAAGCACTGGGGGACACTAGGAATCCTCTCCACTAGGAAACACTGGTGGACACTAGGAATCTTCTCCTCTAGGAAACACTGGGGTACACTAGGAATCTTCTCCTCTAGGAAACACTGGGGTACACTAGGAATCCTCTCCACTAGGAAACACTGGTGGACACTAGGAATCTTCTCCTCTAGGAAACACTGGGGTACACTAGGAATCTTCTCCACCAGGAAACACTGGGGTACACTAGGAATCTTCTCCACCAGGAAACACTGGGGTACACTAGGAATCTTCTCCACTAGGAAATACTGGGGGACACTAGGAATCTTCTCCACTAGGAAACACTGGGGGACACTAGGAATCTTCTCCACCAGGAAACACTGGGGTACACTAGGAATCTTCTCCACTAGGAAATACTGGGGGACACTAGGAATCTTCTCCACTAGGAAACACTGGGGGACACTAGGAATCTTCTCCACTAGGAAGCACTGGGGGACACTAGGAATCTTCTCCACTAGGAAGCACTGGGGGACACTAGGAATCTTCTCCACCAGGAAACACTGGGGTACACTAGGAATCTTCTCCACTAGGAAATACTGGGGGACACTAGGAATCTTCTCCACTAGGAAACACTGGGGGACACTAGGAATCTTCTCCACTAGGAAGCACTGGGGGACACTAGGAATCCTCTCCACTAGGAAACACTGGTGGACACTAGGAATCTTCTCCTCTAGGAAACACTGGGGGGACACTAGGAATCCTCTCCACCAGGAAACACTGGGGGACACTAGGATTCTTCTCCACCAGGAAACACTGGGGGACACTAGGAATCCTATCCACTCGGAAACACTGGAGGACACTAGGAATCTTCTCCTCTAGGAAACACTGGGGTACACTAGGAATCTTCTCCTCTAGGAAACACTGGGGTACACTAGGAATCTTCTCCTCTAGGAAACACTGGGGGACACTAGAAATCTTCCCCAATAGAAAACACTGGGGGACACTAGGAATCTTCTCCACCAGGAAACACTGGGAGCATTAGGGATCCTCTCCACTAGGAAACACTGGGGGGCACTAGTGGTCTTCTCCACTAGGAAACACTTGGGGACACTAGGAATTCTCTCCACTAGGAAACACTGGGGGACACTTGGAATCTTCTCCACCAGGGGACACTGGGGATCCTCTCCACCAGGAAACACTGGGGGACACTAGGGATCTTCTCCACTAGGAAGCACTGGGGGACACTAGGAATCCTCTCCACTAGGAAACACTGGTGGACACTAGGAATCTTCTCCTTTAGGAAACACTGGGGTACACTAGGAATCTTCTCCTTTAGGAAACACTGGGGTACACTAGGAACCTTCTCCTTTAGGAAACACTGGGGTACACTAGGAATCTTCACCAGGAAACACTGGGGGGGCACTAGGGATCTTTTCTGCTAGGAAACACTGGGGGACACTAGGAATCTTCTCCACTAGAAAACACTGGGGGACACTAGGAATCTTCTCCACTAGAAAACACTTGGGGACACTAGGGATCTTCGAACACTAGCAAGCACTGGGGGACACTAGGGATCTTCTCCACCAGGAAACACTGGAGGACACTGGGAATCGTCTCCACTAGGAAACACTGGGGGCACTAGGAGTCTTCTCCACTAGGAAACACTGGGGGGACACTAGGAATTCTCTCTACTAGGAAACGCTGGGGGACACTAGGAATTTCTTTATCATACATTACGGGGCACAGAGCACCATAATAATGACTATGTGGGTTATACGCTTGCCTTCAGGTGATTGGACACTGGCAACCAATAGTAAGACGGTTCCTCCCATATAACCCCTCCTATACAGGAAGTGCCTCAGTTTTTTTGCCAGTGTCTTGAAGGTGATGGTCATGGCTGTTGAAGCTCTTCAGTTTCTTCAAAGAAATGTCCCATTGAGGACGATATAATCGGATCCATTCGGATGGCTTACTAAGCTAAAGTGGATGGTACCCGAACCTCGGCTCAAGAACGAGGTATTGCTTGTAATGTGTCCTTTTTAGGCGCTGGACCCTTGTTTAAAGTTGGTATTCCTGGTCAACCTTGCCTAAGGGAATCACAAAGGGTGCTTTACAGGTCCAGAGGTGTGGACCCCAATGTATGGGGGACCCAGTCCCTGAAGGTCCTTAGAGGCGCTACCCGCCGTGATGGGGGAAGATTGGGCCTGGCAAGACAGGCCCTGCTGCTTGGAATGGTGAGTACTCCCCGTTGAGGCTTCATTTTATATATATATATATGTGTATTCCCCTGTTTATTTAGAACTGCCACAGTGGGCCTTGATCCGTTGTCTGGGGAGGCCGATTGGCGCGCTTTTTTTGAAAAAAAAAAAATTCTACAGGCGAGTGCGCAGTCCACGTCGCGGCACCGCGGGCGTCAGGTCGGCGCATGCGCCATGCGGCGGCGGGTGCCGGTCGCTGAGGCGCGCGCTCGATCTCATGCTAGGGTTTATAGCATGGAGCTCCTGGCGTGCGCGGAACGAATGTGGGCACGTGAATCGGATGGTCTTGGACAGCGGTGACAGGTTAAGGACTGGGTGTAGTTGTGGGGAGTACTCCTTGGTGTTTCTCGTATGTAAGCAATGTCTTCCAAGAGACGAACAACAGGGAACAAGGCAAGCCCAGGGGTAAAGGTCCCTCCACAAATAGCAGGAGACCAACCCCATACTGATGCGGCCTCAGTCTCTACTGAAGGACCTGCGGCTTCTGAACTGGCTGAGCCATTGCACTTGTCAGGCATAGTAGCCAATACCGATGTACCTGCCTCGGCTTATGTTACTAAGGATGATTTGGCATCTGCCTTAGCAGGCCTGGAAGGCAAGATAGCTGGCATGATTGCTTCTGTAACACAGGGGTGAAGGAAGCGCAATAGATCTCCCTCCCCTGAGCCTAGGCCAAGTAGTGAGTCACTAGAGCTCCAGAACTCTTATAGCCAGATGGGTCGAGGTGACTTGGAACCAGAATGGGCAGAGGATCCGGAGGAATTGGTCTTAAGGGACCAGGGGGAGGCTGAGGATTCCTCGGATGAGGATTCTGGCTCTGAAGAACCAATGTCAGCCTCCCATTCCCAAAAATTGTTTATCCAATCTCTAATGGAGATGGTACGAATTGGTTTTAAGTTACATCCGGCTCAGGAGTCTGCACTCTTGTTCTACTTTGGGATCTTTGCGACCTAAACAAATTTCCCAAGCATTTCCCTTGCATCCGTTACTGGAGCAGGTAATTTATGCGGACTGGGAACATCCTGACAGGATATACTTACCTCCCAAAAGGTTTTTTGTGTTATACCCTATGGAGGAAAAGTTTAGGAAGAAATGGAGCACACCTTTGGTAGAAGCTGCCATATCTTCTGTGAATAAGTATTTAACCTGTCCAGTGGATAATGCCCAGGTTTTCAAGGATCCGGCTGATAAAAGGCTAGAGTCCTTATTAAACGCCTTTCAGTTTTCAGTTGCCAGTGCAGCAGTTCAGCCTGCTATTGCGGCTATTGGGATTTGTCAATCCCTAAAAGATCGCTTTAAGAGGGTAGCAAAGAACATACCTCCCCAGGGGGAATCTGCTGAGGAGCTATCAGAGATCCCTCATGCCTTGTGTTTTGCGGTAGACGCATTAAAGGACCCAATTCAACAGATGTCTCCTTTTGCGTTGTTATCAGTTCATATGCACCGAGTATTGTGGCTAAAGAACTGGTCTGCTGAGACGCCATGTAAAAGGCTACTTGCTGCTTTTTCTTTTCATGGAGAGCGCTTATTTGGCGATGATCTGGATAAATATATCCAAAAGATCTCAGGAGGTAAGAGCGCTCTGCTTCCTATTAAAAAGAAGGGGAAGCAGCCCTCTTATAAAATTCCTAATCCCACAGGGCCTGGTGCCTCTTCCCCTAAGCGGTATCGACGGCCTCAGCCATCGGGGTTTAAAAGACCACAGGGTCAGAAAAAGCCCTGGGCCCAAAAGCCACCCAAGCCCAGTTCCAAGTCTACCTTGTGAAGGTGCGCCCCGCCCTCACGTGTGGGGGGCAGGCTTCGGCTGTTTGGGGAGGCCTGGGAGGAACTGGTTCAAGACAGATGGGTCTTGTAAAGAACGGTTACAGAATAGAGTTCCCGGTGGATCAAGAAAAAAGAAGATGCCTATTCGTAGCTTTACACCATCTGCTGATGCAAGGGGTAATCGTAAAGGTCCCGCATGAGGAAAGATTCAAGGGGTTTTACTCAAACCTATTCAAAGTACCGAAACCAAATGGCGAAGTAAGGCCTATTTTGGACCTCAAGGCTCTCAACTTCTTTGTAGACGTCCGGTCTTTCCGCATGGAATCGGTTCGCTCGGTCAGAAGGTCCCTGAGAAAAGGAGACTATTTTGCATCCATAGATATCAAGGATGCGTACCTTCATGTGCCGATCTTCGGTCCACGCCAATGGGTTTTACGCTTCGCTGTAGAGGGCAATCATTTCCAGTTTGTGTTACCTTTCAGTCTAGCCACGGCCCCCAGGGTCTTCACAAAGGTCCTGGCCCCAGTGTTGGCTTCCTTAAGATCTCAGGGAGTTTCCATAATAGGATATCTGGACGATCTACTGCTAAGGGAATGCTCTCGCCCTACACTAATTCTAAACATGTCAAGTACAGTGGGCGTCTTACAACGCCTAGGTTGGGTACTAAATTTGGACAAGTCGGCTCTTTGTCCGACCCAAGCCTTCGTGTATTTGGGTCTGGTCTTGGACACCGCCCAAGAAAAAGTGTTCCTTCCGCCCTTAAGGGTCGCCTCCATAGTGGAACTTGTACAGAAGGTGAAAAAAGAACTAGCCCCTTCTATTCGGCTGTGCATGAGATTACTAGGCAAGATGGTGTCATCTTTCAGCGCAGTGCCATATGCACAGTTCCACTCCAGAGTGTTCCAGAACAGTATTCTAAAAACCTGGGACAAGTCAGTTCGAACCCTGGATCAGCCTATGGTTCTATCTCCACAGGTTCTATGGAACCTCTCTTGGTGGTTAAGAACCAGCAACTTAAAAAGGGGGAAATCTTTCCCACCTGTAGCCTGAGCTGGAAAGTGGTAACCACGGATGCCAGTCTTCTCGGTTGGGGAGCAGTCCTAGAGGAAGCATCTGTTCAGGGAGTATGGTCCCAGACAGAGGAGACTCTGCC